>JZKD02S1613048.1:210652-225651 GCA_000966675.3 Picea glauca
CCCCCTCTGCGGGGTCCGGGGGGGCTATCCCCCCGGCTGGGGGGTTTGGGGGAAAGTGGGCCCCTAGTAGGGGTTTGGGGCGAAGCCCCCGAAGAAAAAATTGCCTTGTAAAAGTATATTGTAATTTCATTTTAAATATGGACTGTTCATTATAAGGTCACAGATCTAATGATAGAGATTATGTTAGGGTTTTTTTCCCTAGAAGGCAACCCTCTTTTATGATGGAAATGTATTGCGGCTATGTATGTTGGCGAGTATTGTATTCTGAGAGAGGAGACTATGAGAGAAAGAAGAGGAAGTTATAGTGGGTTTTCCTGTAGGTTGTATCCCTTCATTTTGCAATTTCTATGGTGGACATAGCCCACACTGGGTGAACCACGTAAATCTGTGTCTCTCTTGTATTGTGTATCTTCTATGTTTTTTTTCCGCATTTGTTTTATTTTATTGCTCCGTGGTCCTATTTTTATAACACGGTTGAGGTTGCTTTCCTTTAACACCTGGATGCCATTCTCTTCTAGATCTCGACCCTATTGCACCGCACTGATATAATTGATCCTTTCCATGGCTTGGTGTGCTTTCTCATACCACTTGTCCATATCCTTACACATGGACAATGCCATGAGGGTGTCTTCTTGAAGCTCGATTATCCTTGCAGTGAATAGGTTTCATTCATCTATAAATTTACCGTAGGCCTCCTGGAATTCACTCCTTAGGAACACCACGGCATGTGTGGTGTCCTAGTAATATTTCGCCAAATGGCACAGATGTTCCAATTCCTTCATAACAACAGTCGAATCCTCTTCATCCCTTTTTTATTTATCCAAGGTAGCATCTGTGATTGCCATACCTGCGTCGATACGTTCGAATGTCTTGGCATGCTCTGTGTTGATCAATTTTTCCTCTATGGTGATGAGGATGGAGCGATCTAAAGTAATCCTCCTCTTCTTGGTGGTTCTCTGCATGCTAGATTTCCTTTTATGATCATAAGATATGGAATGTATGTCAGCAACTTCATCCACAGGTTCAGGGATTTATTGATCTCCCCAGGTAAGCATATTTCTCGGGCTCTCAATGGTGTATATTTGTTCAAGACTGGGTTCTTGAACCTCCTCCATGTGTTCCAAAGGTCTGACCTTTGTTTGTTTCTCATCGGGAAGTTGAGTACTAGTTGAAATTGAAGCATCAGGGGTAGGCTCAGTACTTACTTGATAATCAACCGTCAAGATGTTGATATCCTGTTGTGGATCTTCTTCTTTTTTCTCACCCGACCCTGGCTCGTCTATCAGACTATCCAGTTGAGTTTCCGGTACATCAAATAGTTCAGTGTCTAAGACACTTTTGACCTTCTGGTAATTCTATGAAGGGCCCTGAATTTGAGCATCAGGAGCTAGGGAAGATTCCTTCTCGGTCTCCTTTTCTTCTGTGATCTTCACAGGAGTCACAAAGGATACCTATGGAATTTCTCCATCATCATAGATGTTTATCAATTCACAAAGGGGGTTTGGTGTACTTTCTCCCCCTGATGTTCTTACTGTCTCCAGCTAATTTGAAACATTCCCTAATGATCTGGATTGTGCCGTTGTAACTTCAGGGTCATTTGACTCAACGATTTCATCAATTTGTATTATCTCAGGGTCGCTTGGACCTACCCAGATCTCATCTGGGTTGTTGGCAGGGGACCCTGTCATTCCTATGAGGTTTGGGTCATCTTGTAGTTGATCAATTAATCGTTGTACATGTTCTATCATGAGAAATCCCCTTTCCTGTGCATCTTTTGTCATAGGAAATATTCTATCCTACACTGGAGCCACTAGGGGAACCTTTGTTGCTTCTACTGCTCTGATCTCTTCCCTGGATATGAGGGTTTCTTGAGCTGATTGCTCTATGGTCATCACCAGTTCATCCATGCTCATGGCCTTGAACCTGGTCATTTTTGGGTCGACCATCCTTGCTACCACCTCATCCTAGTCATGGGAATTCTCCGTGAAGACTTCATCTTCAAATTTTTCGTGGGCATATGGACAGCAGGATGACACTTGTGAAGCGTGTTGCAAGACCAGGCCCTTTGGATCATTCTTGCGGTATCGTCCTTTCTGGAACTTGAACTCGAGATGGCTCAACCTTTCTTATTTGTCCTGAGCTATGTTTTTAACCAAGTAGAAACCCTACATGGAAACCATAAGGAATGAATGACCACTTCTTGTCTTTGACCAGGGTGGTGTTGTAACCTTGCAGGATGGTTTGATAACATATTTCTCCTACTATAAGTTGGTCTGGAACATGAGATGGCAAGAGATGTGGTGCTCTGGTGGCCCTGAACACCTTGATGTAGGTGTCATTCTCATCCAAGTACCAGTGGCCTACCTTGGAAATCATATTCTTTGCCGCAACCGATAGTCTCGGGCATTTCTTCTTAAAAACAATGAAATAAATTTGTGTGATGAATTCATTGCAAATGAGGGAGTAAGACTTTTTATACTTGTTCTCCCATAACATGCTGAAATAGACATGGACCAGGAGCTCTGTGACATGCCAGCTCAGATTCATGCCGACGAAGATGTTTTTGGCACACATTACATCAAGCAGATATGAAGCCATGTAGAAAGTTGGTGACTCTCCTTCCTTCGACGTTTGAGCCTGTTGTATACAGATGCTCAGTTTTTTAGAAATGATCGCTCCCCAGTTGAAACCTCTCCTAGATATTGCCACTGTGTAAGATAAGGTTATCCATGCCTCTAAAAATTTGGAGCAGACCTTCTCTCCATATAATCGGCAGATGAGAACCATCAAATAGATGTATGGCTCCCTTAAGTTGGTTGTATGGTACTAGCCATTGCTTCGGTTGGTGTATTTATTGTCTTCCCTTCACCACGAGGCCATCACCCGGCTGGTGTCATGGCACTTGTATAAATTCATGAAGAAATCTGTATTTAGACACTTCTCATGGTCTCAGAGTTTGTAGTATTTCTAGCCCTCTACCAAAAGGAACATCCTGACATACCCTCCATTGTCATCATTGATTAAGAATTTTTGTGTGTTTGTGTGGTCGATGAGCCACTTCAGGAGTTATATACAAGGAAAAACAGGAGTTTTTCTTGCCACCATATGCAGGTATGACCGTCGGATGTTTAGAAATGCCTCGTCGTCGAGTGGTCTCACATCTAGATCATTGTGTGGGATATATTCTGGGTATTCTTCCCGACCGATCTTTTTAAAGATCTCTCCTGAATGTGGGAGTGTCATCTTGGACCCTGTGCTTTCCTATGTATCTCCAAAGGCCAGAGTTCAAATGAAAACCTTCTTCGTTGATGTCTTAATGACAAGTTTCGGCCTCATAGTGTATTCTAATTGTTTTGTGGCCCTTGGAGAGGAGCCTTTTCTTACCTCTGGTTCTTTCATCTTCGATGCCCTCGATGATCGTCTGGTGGTTGGATTTCTTGGCGACATTGTTCCTGCAATTAAAATAAACCTTCATAGGTTGTGTAAAGAACAAAACCAGATAAGAAACATATAATTTGTAGCCATGTAAAAATTACAAACTTGAATACATACCTATGAAGCTTGCTAAAACCTAGTTATTTTGATACTCACGGGATTTCTGCATCCTTCAAATTACTCGTCTTGCTTCTCCGGATGCTTTGAATTTCCTTAAGCGCATAATGATTTTGTTTGCAATGGCTCAAGAGAATTTAAATTAGGGAAGAACTTACAGTGTCACATCATCCATTCAATTCAGGTGATGAGTGAAATTTAAATAAATCTTCGACCAAATCTCTCCAACTTAAATTCATTTTGGGTTAACGGTGGAGGCATGGGGGTGAAGTGGTCTATTGGTGATTTTAAATGACCATTTTGATTAGTGCATGAGGTAGCAAATAATGCGGGATTTGGTATTAATTATCCCCTTAAATGCTCAAAATCCAATCGTATCTAATGCTAAAACGTCCCATCGTGTATCTTTCAGAGTGGGTGGATCGAGGATCGAGGATGCGCTATGAACATTTTCATTGATGTCCTTCGCAAAATATTTGACGTCGATCAATATCATCATACAATTCTAGTGTGGCAAAGATGACTCAGAGGTGTGACTTGGACCTAGGGAACCAAGAATGACTCGGGGTAAAAATAGGTCATACGGTTCTCCAATCTAGCAAAGACACATTGCATTGAAGACCAGTGACCTAATTTGTGCGTATTAATTGGTGTCGGGACTTTCCTTAAGTCATTCGTTCTAAAAAATAACTTAGCTTGCCAATGCCAAAAACGTATCCAAGTTCAGCGATCAACGATAAACCTACCAAGTGATTTCTTTGGATTAGATTCCTCGAAAAAGTATCGATGTCAAAAATGCATCGGAGATCAATGATTGGGAATAATATTTAGCGTGGTCATAATGTTCGTTGCTATTATTTTAGGTTTTCCCTGATTCCGACAAGCGTGTTGGGTATTGCCTATCGGCTATATCTTTTCTTTCTTTGTTAATGTTTATTCCCCTCGTCTTTTACTGATTCCGAAGGGGAATTGACTATCGACGATATCCTTATGCAAGACTTTGATTCAAACAAAAACTTCCTTTTTCTAATGTCGATGAAGATCGGTGCTCGACAATTAAGGTTTCTCGAGTGGTTCTTTTCCATCTTTGGATTCTTTTCAATGTCGAATCTAAGCATGTCGAGTGAAGTTTTTTGGATCTTTATTATTTATTCAAGTGTTAATTCCTTTTAAATCACAAGTTTTCATAAGTTCAAACAAACCTGAAAAGCTAACAAGAGTCAAGAAAATAAGCAAATACAAAACATTTCTCAAAATGAAGTCGGATCAGACAGTGCAAAGATCAAGTGGTACCCAAAAAGTAAAAATTGACATAGGCTTTTTAGGGTGTGTTGAGTGCTCAACATGTCCCTGTCACATCCTACTAGCACTCCCACCGTGGTCTGAATTGTAGGTTAATGATTACCTAGTTTGAATGGTCCACGATTCCATGAGGGTAGACTGAGACAATCACTCATGAAGATTTCTAAGGAGTGCGCAATAAGGAAGAGTCCTTATTCCTTAGAATACCTTAGTCTCTGACAAGGTCAACTGAGTGGAGTGTTGACTCCCATGGTTTGGACAACTTCCAAAACAAGTCTAAGGCAAGTGGCACCCTTGGAGCATGGAGGTGCGTCTTGAAGGGCACATCACATAATTAAACTTAAGTCAATAAATCTAGATGGCCTAGAAAATAATTGAAATATTTAGACCTTGTTAGATTAAATAATTAATTAAACAAAAGATTTAGTTGAAAAGGCCGAACAAGAGTCTAAGCCTAAGCCTAATATTTGGCCTAATTCTAACTTTAATTTGGGGAATAATTAAAATATTAAATTTGGGATAAATCTAATTCTAGAAAAAGGTGGGAAAAATACAAAGACTGAATAAAATGCACATGTGTGTATGGATTTAATAAAAAAGAATTTTTAAATAGAAATAAATAATAACTTGAGAGGTTGGTTGTACATAGAATAGAATCTAGATTCAAACTACACTAGTCTACTATTTTCATATTTCTATGGTGAGGAATTTCGGATTCGAAGCGTCGATGACAAAATGACACCAACTGTGGATTCTCCAGCAAATGATTTAGAAATACACTAGTCTAACTAGAAGAAGACTACTAATTAAACTCTAATTAAGATCTAGTTAGGAGACACTCCTTAAATGAGAATCTTGGGAACAAAGGGACACCTAGGAGTGAAAATAGGAACACATTGAGGATTGTGAGGGATATTGACCTTTTTAAATAAAATAAGAATGGTAATTACTGGTGTAACTTGGGCATATTGTGACAAGTGTGTGAGTGAGTAATCCAAATTACAATTAACTAAAACATTAATTATCTATGCATGAGGACATGTGTCAATGAAGAAAAGTCTGTAAACATAAATTCTGGAGAAGGGAAAGGGGGATCTGACTTTGTTGAGAATTGTTATGCTGCCAAATTTTTATTGGATTATGTTTTACTTGTGAGGGTAGGGATACCAAGCTTGTAAAAAGAGTGGAAGCTCTTCCTTGCAAGGAAAGTCTTGGAGATATTATTGTTGGTTTCTTGTGTGTGGCCCCTTTGCATATTGAGGGGATAAGGGGGAAGAAGAGTACCCCTAGTATTGGATGGGAGGTTCCAGTGAAGTCTCTGTGATTAGCAAGAAAAGGAAAATAAGGAGTGCAAGACTTCAAGGGAATCTTCATTATGCACCTTTCATTGGTCCTGGTATATTTATATTCTAAATTTATTTATATTACGAGTGTATTAGTACAATAGATTGATAGAATCACTGTAGAATCATTGGAAAGTATGAATTCTAAGTGTTAGGTTTTCTTCCAAACAAATAATAGTTACAATGTTATATTTTAAATCTTTGTTGTAAATTTTAGACGTTTTCAGAACTCTAATTGAGTGGCCTGATCATCATTGTATAATGTGAATTTATATTGCGTATAGTCTATGTTGAAAGTCTGTATTTATTATACTTCACAGAAAGAACAGAGCTTTGCAGTATTCACTTAGATCTAATATATTTCAGCACTTAGTAACAGTAAAACAGATCAAATCCAGTATATCAGCACTAAGCATCCTCATACACATCAGATCTACTATTCATACTCATCTAATAAGCACAAAGCATAAGTAAATCTATCTAAACATGTCATAACACTTAGAAAGAGAGGGACAACACATGTAAACAACAACACAAAGAATGACAGACATATTTACGTGGTTCACCCCCACCCTGGGCCTATGTCCACCGACTCTTCTTCTTTATTATCTCGGTCAAGAAGTTACAAAACTGAGCCTCAACAATCCTTACTCTGCATAGGACAGAAGATATACACATCTCGCTAGATCATTCTTCCTTGTGCTTTAGCACAAAGCCTTTCCCAACCTCCTACAACAACTTGCACTTATCCCTGCAAGCCTTTTAAAATCATGCATAGAGCTTTTACAAAACACATCCAATCACACAGATCTAATTACTAGCACTAAGCCATTCCCCACCCCCCTCTTACATTTCCTTAGTATCTATTTATAGATTGCAAAAATGGGCCTAAGTGTGGGTAAACCCACGGGACGATATCCCTTTCCCATAACATTAACCCAAAACCCTAAAAGAGGCCCAAAGTGGGCCGAGATCCCGTGATCTCTGCTTCACCTGGAACTCCATCTTTGATAGGCTGTTGAAGTCCAAAAAACGTTCAAATATGACCAAGTGTTCCTCAAAACTTGGTCAAGGGCCAACATGTGTCGATATTACTAATCACAACGCAGTAGCAATGAGTTCTCTATGACACAATTCACAAAAGTGTTCTCGGTGAAAAATTCGACGGAATAAGTAGACAACAACGTAACAAATCTTTCCAACAGACAAGAGACCTTCATTAATTCAGTTTGGTCCGTTACAGTGTGGTCCCAATGGTCTGATGGCAGGCTTTCTGACCATAAATGTCATTCTAACCATTCGGGGCATTGGTCTAATGGCTATATTGTTCCCAATGGCTATATTGCTTCGCCATGGCGAAGTGCCATGTGACACTGTTCTGATATCCCGACGAAGTTCCAGTTTTGTAAATTTTCCTTCTATGAAGTTCCCTCTGGAACCTTCTGTAACTTTTCAATATTTGATCTCTTCTTTCTTAGTTTTCTAGCCTTCTTTCTAGTGAGATTTGTCTCAGTATTCCTATTTCCATTCTGATTCTTATCTCCTCTTGGCATAGTAACTTCGCGTTGTTGAGATTCTTTCCTAGGATACAGGGGAAATACTTCTTCTTTATCAGGGGTAGGTGTTTCAGTATTATGTGAGTCTTCTTGTGTTCTTTCAACTTCGACATACACGGTCCGAAATATCTTCGATCTGTTCACTTGTTCTCCAATCAAGTGTGCGATCCTCCTAGTCATGAAATCTTTTAATTTTTGCTTTTTTTTCTCTAAGAATTATTCTTCTTTCCTTTTGGCCTGATCCCTTTCAATCCAATGTTTTCCTAGTAATATATAAAATGGGGTGCTATTCTTAACAAATTTAACAACCTCAAAATCTTCTTCTGTCGAAGTTCCATGAGAACTCATAGATATCTAGGTAAGTCTTCCACATAGGGTTATCATCTTTCCTCTAAATAATCATATTCCTCTCAATGAAGGAATCATAGCAGGCTTTCCTAAAATTTCCCAAGTTCTTTTTGTCATTATATTCACCTGTGTTTCTTCAACCAGAGTACAGTCAATGTCGACGTCTCCTATTCTTACTTCTATTGGATCTTTCTCTTTTAAGACTTCTAATAGATTAGTATCTTTTGGTCATTCAGGGTTTCTTTCATCTGTAATAGTACAGTCTCTGATTCCTTATGGGGTTCTACCATGGTCTCAATTTCTTAACCTTTCTCAGGGTATACTTGTTCCATATTCACTATTTCAATCTTAGCAATCATTCTAGGGAAATCCAAAACTTCATGGTCCATAGATTTACAACAAAGACAACTAGATATTCTACCATGACAATCCTTAGCAATATGTCTTGGTCTTCTGCAATTGTAACAAAGAGTTAACCCTCTCTTTCTCTTAAATGATCCCCATCCTTTCCTGTACTGTGCACTAGGATCATGGTAGCTAACTTGCAAAAATTAATTTCTAGGATCCTGCATCCATTTGTTAGTCCAAACATTCTTTCTATGCATAGGAATAACATATCTTTCATAATTCTTATCAAATCTACTCATATCAAATCTTCTTTCATCTAGTTGTGATCTAGTTTTCAATCTAGGACAAAATTTATCAAGAATTCCTAGATCCATATTCTTGAAACAAAAATTTCCACTTATCTTACTTTCGGCAAAGCACAAAGCTTCCAAATCTAAAACTTTTCCACTATTCTTACCTCTATCAAAGCACAAAATCGTTCAGATCTTACCTCTTTTTTTTAGATCAAACTTTTATTCTTAGCACAGAGCTTCACAATCCAAGTAGAGTACTATGCACTAGGGAAATATATCTACGCACAGAGCTTTCACAGTTTTAGGTCAGATCTTCGCACAGAGCTTCTTCTTCCTCAGTTTCCAGCAATCACAGTTTCAGGTCAGATCTTTGCACATAGCTTCTTCTTCCTCAGTTCCTAGCAATCATAGTTTCAGGTCCCGACAACGAAACCATTTGTTGGCACAGGGGTATATCCAGGGTTCAACGCTACAACAACGCACCAACAAAACCCTAACTACCAGCCCTTTCAGCAACACCTGTGAAGCAGATGAAGTCTCACCCGAGGTAGAGGTAGGGGTGGTTGCAAGACTCCAGTGTCTTCAACCTTAGCTAGGACACATATCTATGATTGTAACACCTTAACAGAGCACTTAGTTATTACAGTCCATTAGTATTAAGCTTTATTTCACAGCGTAGCTAAACCCTAACAACAGATCAGCGCAGTATTCACACAGACCTAATAGATTTAAGAATGAAGCACACACATAGAGATCATATCTAGCATTCATTCACATTATTCAACATTAAACTATCATATTAGATTCATCTATCATTTGACATCGCACTAATAATTCAATCATATAAACAAGAGAGAAACCATAAAGCACAAATCATTCACAACAAAGGATATATGTGGTTCACCCCACCCTGGGGCTACGTCCACCAACTCTTCATCTTCTTTATTATCTTCCTTCAATCTTCTTACATGCACAGAGCCTCAATATCAACTTCGCAGAGGATAGGAAATCTGTGCACTCTTCGCTAGATCCTCCTTCCTTGAGTTATAGCATAAAGCCTTCCACAGTCTCTTACAATCACTTGCACTTAGCTCTGCAAGTCTCACACAGTATGTACGAAGCACTTACAACTATTACTTGCACTTATCACAACTTACAACTCTTCGATTACATAGATCGAACTACTTCCTATATCGCCTAGATTTCTATTTATACATTACAAAATAGGCCTAGGCATGGGTAAACCCATGGGCCAATATTCCCATACCTATTACATAGCCCAAAAACCCAAAAAGGCCCTAAAAAGGGGTTGAGATCCCGCGACCTCCTCTTCGTCTTGTGCTCCTCCTTCGCCAGCCTATCGAAGTCCCAAAAATAGGTCAAACATGACCAAGGATCCTCAAAAATTGGTCAAGGGCCAACACTCATGGTGCTTATTTCAGGCTATATACGGATTTGATGAGTTTACATACTTTTTGTTCTTGTCCCTTCACAAAAAAAAATTCTGGCTGAGACATGAATACATTCTCTTTCAAGTCTAACTTTCCATCCATTATGTGCTACCAATTCAAATAAAGTATGAATGGTCGCCCATTGTTTTGTGGAAGCAAAAGTCTCCTCATAATCAATACCTTCTTTCTATGCAAATCCTTTTTTCATGAGCCTTGCTTTGTGCTTGTCAAGTGAGCCATCTGATTTGTGCTTGTTCTTGAAGATCCACTTGCATCCAATTGGTTTGATTTCGAAAGGAAGGTCCACCAACTTCTATGTCCCATTCTTGAATCATGCTCCTTTTGGATGGATTCTTCCCACTCATTATGAGAAGAATCTTCTTCAAAGGAATTTGGTTCAAAATGATTAGATAAATTCAATTCATATGAAATATGAAATATCCATATCATATACATCACCTCCATATTGTCTTGTAGAAATTTTGGTCCCTATATTTCCAACCTCATGAGGATGAACACTTTCAAGTGTATTTATGAGCCACTTTGGTGGACCTTTCTGATATGGTCTAGGTTTCTCCATTGATTGATATGGTGCTACATTTCCATCAAGGTTCAGCCTTTCAATCCTCTCAATCACATAATCCAAATGAACTTCCTATTTTGATGAAGTGGCTGGAAATTCTTCATGAGGAGGAGATGGTACTTCAAAAGGATATTCCAAAGATTGATCCAAGATAGTCCCCACTCCCCTTCAAGATGTGGAATCTCATCATCAAACTTGTGATATTTCTTTACATGGGTGAATCTATCCAGATGATCAAGTTGCTACTCAATAGTTTTTTCATTCTTAGTGAATTCAATAAAAGTCACATCTCTGGAAAGAATGAACTTCTTGTTTACTTCATTGTAAAGATGATATTCCTTTGTGGTATTTGAGTACCCCAAGAATATGTACTTCTGACTCCTTGCATCAAGCTTGTTTCTTTGCTCCTTAAGAATTAAGGCATAGTAGGTAGAACCAAAGACCCTGAGATGCCTCATCGAATGAATGTGACCATACCACATTTAATAAAGAGTATTATTCCCAAGAGCATGATATGGATTGTTTTTTTCACAAATACTGTACATAGAACTACATCAACCCAAAACATCAATTTCACATTTTTGAAAAACATCATGGAAATAACCACATTTAAGAGAGTCATGTTCATTCTTTCAAGTTACACCATTCTGTTGAGGATTGCATGGAACAATGGTTTAAAGATTGATCCCATGTTGGAAATGGTATATTTCAAACTCATTTCAAGTGTATTCCCTTCATTATAAATATGAAGAGTGCCAATGCAATATTGAGCTTCATTTTGAATCTACATATGAAAATTTTTAGAATTTTTAAATTCTTTATTTTGGTGTTTCAACACATACACCCAAAACATCTAGGTGTAGTCATCAATAAAAATCATGATATATCTATTGCCATGTGTATATGGAATATGCATGGGGCCACACAAATTAGAATGAATTAATCAAAGTTTTTTACATACTCTAGAAGTGGAATCATGGAAAGGTTGTTTTCTATGTTTTCCAAGGATACAGGAATCACATTGTTTCAATTTTCTATGAATAGTAGGAAAACCAAAAACACCATTATTTTTCAACAAATAAAGGTTGTCATAATCAATGTGTCCAAATCTAGCATGCCACAAGAGACTAGATGACAATGTACCTTTGTTGTGGTGAGATAGGTATGCAAAATTCTATGCATGAGCAGACGTCCCTTTCAACTTCAACAATTTTTCATCCTCCACTCCTGTCATAATGACCATGTCGTCAGAAGCCTTCCTTGTTTACACTTTTCCACCGAATATATGAATATAGTGGCCTTTCTGTCAAATGTGCACAAGATACAACAAGTTCCTTCAAATCTCAGGAAGATAAAGCACATCATGCAGAAGAAAATATAGGAATCTAGGTAATTTAAACCTGACGATGTCAATTCTTGAAGGTTTGAGATTTGATTTATCTGTAAGATAAACTATACCATCTACATTGTCATTTAAATATTCAAAGAATTCTTTCTAAAAGGTCATGTGGAATTTTTCACTTGTGTCAAGTAGCCATGCATATTTCCAAGAAGAAAATGAAGTGTTAAGTAAATCTTCAGTTAAAACAATATTTCAATGGGAAACAATATAGTAAGTAGATTCGGGTGCTTTACCTTTTTCTAGATCTGATGGCTTACCTTTGTCGTATTTCTAATATTTCTTGTATTTGATTTTATCCCAAGGGATTATTCATGTATTTGCTTCATTTGACCTTTTATCTCCTTGATGAACATAGTGAAGATCAAATCTCTCACATGGATTATGCTTACCCCTGTGCCTATGGAATTGTTTCTTTCACATCCTCTTTTACTACCTTATCCTCTAGAAGAATCATGTGATTTATTCTTCCCTTTGTGGGGAGTTCTGGCAACTTCTGCTCCTATGCTCAACATGGTCATTGTAGTCACTTATAAGGACAACTTGGTTGAGATCAATGTGGACCACCAAGGAAAAATTAATCTGTTGTCATAGAGGACTTTTACTCTAGCCTATGATCATAGGATATGAATAGATTAGTGTGACTATGATTCCATTGAATATTTCATAAATATTTTGGGATATATGTTACACCAACTTAATGAGTCTATTCTTAGTTTAGTTGACAAGATCAAGTATGAGGCAAATGATGTGTACACTTAGTTCAACTCCTCTCTAACTAATCAATATATATGCATCGATGCATTTGAAGGATTAAATTAAAATGAGAAGTCTTTGTTTCTCAATCAAGTGCTACATATTTCAAAACTACTGAGAAATTTTCTTGCAATCGTCAATAACATGTCTATTACTAATAAAAATGACAAGGGAAAACAATGAATCTCTTTGATGAACAACATACATTTCTTAATCGATTTAAAATGTCGTGGAAGTGGCACACCATTTGAATATTTTTTGAGCTATAGTTCCATTGAAGATGGTTTCCTTGCTTGGATATCTTCATATGAATTAGAGGCTCCTTCAATCTATGCTCGATAGTGTGAAATATAACCACACCATGGAACACCATTTGAATTCTTTTCGAATTATGGTTCCATTGAAGATGGTTTCCTTTCAGGGTTATCTTTAGATGATCAAAGGCTCCTTTAAGCCATGCTTGATAGTTTCAAATCTAATGTGGTCATTACTTAAGATGGAAGTTCGTCTAGTAATTGAGAGAGAGAGTGATTTTCATAGGGAAAAGGAAATCATTTCACAAGCTTGCTAGACACATCAAAGATAATAAAGAGAGACCCCAACCAATTTTGAAGGAAAGTGAATTGTTAGAGGAAGGAAAAAATCCTTCGATTAACTGAGTGCTAGAGGACTATTGTTTAAATTCTATCGATTTATTCTGACAATGGGTTCATAAGGAGAGAATTCCATGTTATGGGCATAGAGACCTTTGGTTCAAGTCTAAGCAGTGATATTTTGGGAAAATGGTGAGAATTCCACATTGTGGAGGAAACCCTAACACCCGTGCATAGATGAGGGGTGTAATCAACAAATTAACATAGAGGGAACAACAAGAGAGAGAGTGTTAAAAAAGGACATTTTTACACGCAGGGGAATGAAATGCTTAGGGAGGAGAGAATCATGGAGTTAAAACCATCTTTGATACCACTTTCATGCAAGTTATTGAATAAATCCACACTTGATTGAACTGCATTAACTTGAGACATTCATAAATACAATGTGACCTGACCGTTGGTTTCATCTTCCAAGAGGTCTGGATGACTTTTTCTATTCACTTATGACTCTTCATATTTCTCCTAAATAATATTTACAAAGTACCTAAATCCCTAAGGATTAGGTATCTAATAGTGATAGTAACCAAATCGATACTTGATATCTTCTCACCAATATCACCAGTTTATCATTCAATTCTTTAATTCTAGAAAACAATTACTAATATTTTCATTTTCTTCCATTTGTATTGAGAGAATCTTGCTTTTTAAAAGCAATACCTGATTTGTATTGGATGCCTCATACAAATCTTTAAGTCCCTCCCATGTTTCTTGGGACGTTTTTCACTCCCTTATATGGGGAATAATGTTATCTTTTATGGACATTCTTAAGAGAACATTTTCCTTGTTTTCTTTTCTCACTCAATATTGAACTGAGGATGTCGAGGTTGTTGGCTTTGTTTCATCTCCACGCGCAATTGAACAAACAATAAACCCTTCCATAAAGGTATCCAACATCAATTTCCAATTTACATAATTTTCCCCGTCTAATTTATTTGATTCATTTAAATAGGAATCTTTCAAAGAATTTGACATCTTTAGGAAGCACAATACCAATTACCCAACAATTTTCTTTTAAAAAAATGACTAAATTACCTTTAGTGGATTCCTTCATGGATTCTCTCTCTTCTAGGAAGCAATCAAAACATGTGCATCAAGGATGCAATGGTGGCTACATGATTTTATTTTCCGACTAGCGACATCACGCGATGACCCATTAAGACCCTTTCAGCGTCTCTAACTCAATTTGATATCCCTAAGTGATGACTCCTTGTCATTTGACACTATGCAGGCTCCCTTTCTTTGAAAATTTATAACCTACTTTTGATGTATGGAAGCTACAATGATACATATTGTCCTAAGAACTTTTCTCTAACATGTATTATTCTCACGAGTATAGGGATGCAGACAACATATCTCCTTGATATCTCAACATATCAGGCCAATACTTCTCTTCTTTTCAATGGTGTCTATATTCA
>JZKD02S1613048.1:255451-266489 GCA_000966675.3 Picea glauca
TTGAAATCTCCTTTTGAAGCACCATCTCCTCCTCATGAATAATTTATAGCCACTTCATCAAAATAGGAAGTTCATTTGGATTATGTGATTGAGAGGATTGAAAGGTTGAACCTTGATGGAAATGTAGCACCATCTCAATCAATGGAGAAACCTAGACCATATCATAAAGGTCCACCAAAGTGGCTCATAAATACACTTGAAAGTGTTCATCCTGATGAGTTTGGAAAGATAGGAATGAAAATTTCTACAAGACAATATGGAGGTGATGTATATAATTGAGATTCAGGTGATGTATATGATATAGATATTTCATCTGATTATGAATTGAATTATCTAATAATTTTGAACCAAATTCATTTGAAGAAGTTGCTTCTCATAACGAGTGGGAATAATTCATGCAAAAGGAGTATGATTCTTTGATCAAGAATGGGACATAGAATTTGGCGGACCTTCCTTTCGAAATCAAACCAATTGGATGCAAGTGGATATTCAAGAACAAGCACAAATAAGATGGCTCATTTGCATAGAAAGAAGGTATTGATTATGAGGAGACTTTGGCTTCCAAAAAAAATGGGCTACCATTCATACTTTATTTGAATTGGTAGCACATAATGGATGGAAAGTTAGACTTGAAAGAGAATGTCTTCATGTCTCAGCCATAAGTTTTTTTTGTGAAGGGACAAGAATAGAAAGTATGTAAACTCATCAAATCTGTATATGGCCTGAAACAAGCACCGTGAGCTTGGTATGAAAATCTAATTGAGCATCTTATGAAATTAAATTTCAAGCACTTTAATATGGATGATGCAACTTTGTTTGTCAATAAATTTGGAAAAAATATTGTATATATTGTAGTGCATGTAGATGATATATTGATAATAAGGAACATTGAAAGCTATATTGCATCTATAAAGAAAGAGTTAAAGAAAGGCTTTGAGATGACATATTTGGGACACCTTCACTACTACCTAAGAATTAAAGTGACTCAAACTTCCAAAGTACATATTCATCTCCCAAAACAAGTACATTGGATAATTGTTGAATACGTTGTGCATGGTTGAGTGTAAACCTATCTCTACTCCAATGGATCAGAATCTGAAGCTCACAACAAAAGAAGGGAATGAATTTCATAATGCAACCAAGTGAATAAAACTTGTGGGAATTCTTATCTACCTTACCACCACTGGACCAAATATTTGATTCGTTATTAGGATTATTTCCAAGTTTATGCAAAAAAAATGTGAAGAAAATTGGTCTGCTACAAAAAGAGTTCTAAAATACTTGAAGGGAACTCAAGACTTTGGAATCAAGTATTTTAAGGTGGATAATGTCAACCTGATTGGAAATTCTGATTCAGAATTTGATGGAGATCAAAAAAATGGAGTGTTAACTTCAAGCTATATCATGATTCTTGGATCAATGATTATCTCATGGAGATCACGTAAACAGTCAGTTCCAACAGATTCCACAACAAAGGAAGAATACATGGAAACTACATGAAAAACAAAAGACATTGTGTGGCTCGGGAAAATACTTGAATACTTTTAGGAGAAATAGATGAATTATACTACTCTTCTGGTTAAAAATACTTATGCAATCAAATTGGCCAAGAATCCCACATTCTATTATCAAACCAAACACATCAACACAAAGTAACATCTGATTCATTATCATGTAGAGGAAAATAATATTGAATTGAGACATTGTTCCACAAATGAGCGAATTGCAGACATCTTTACCAAATCACTTGGAAGAGAAAATTTTGAAAAGTTTAGAATGATGCTTGGACTCAGAAGCACCCCTTCAAATTAAGAGGGAGAATGCTAGATACCTAATCCTTAGGGATTGAGGTACTTTGTGAATATTATTGTAAGTATTATTTAGGATAAATATGAAGAGTCATAAGTGAATACGTATATTCAATCAGAACTATTAGAAGATGAAATCAAAGGTCACTTCACATTGTATTTACGAACGTCTCACATTAATGAAAATCAATCAAGTGTGGAGTTATTCAATAACCTTCCTGACAATTATGTTGAATGGTATGTTGGAAGAATATCATATATGTATCACTAGTCTTGCAAGAAGAGAGAAATCACCTTCATTTAATGATTTGAAAAGTATCCTATTGCAAGAAGTGGAATGCAGGAAGAATATTAATAGCAAGTTTTAGAGTTCATATTTTGGCATTGATGGCCAAAGATAAAAAACCATGGGAAAGGAAGGTTGGAGGTAAGTCTAATGTTAAATTGCATCAAGGCGGGGAATCACCAAGGATATATACAAGTGTGAAAAAGAATAAATCATGTTACTATTGTGACAAGTTAGTACATTATGCTAAGGATTGTAGGAAAAAAAAGTTTTGTGATTCCAAATATAGAAGATGGAAAGTATGTTGTTGATAGAGAAGCAATAGTAAGTGATGATCTAAAAAATATCAAGTTGTTATTTCAGATGTAGCTTAATCAACATAAACATATGATTATAATTCATGGTTCATAGATTCAGGTGCTTCTATTCATATGGCATGTTATAGAGATTGGTTTGAGACTTATCACGAGAAAACTAATGGTGCTAAAATCTATCTAGGTGATGATGGAGGTCATGAAATAAATTTATGGTGATGTACTTGTCACTTTTCCAAGTGGTCATGTGAAACAAATCAAGAATGTCACGAATGTGTCAGGGAAGTAATGTGTGTTCCAATTTCAACAATTACATATGAAGGCTTAAAAGTTGAATTTGTGAAGTCAGATCATCTTGTGAAGGACATACAAGATGACTACAAAGTTATAGTAGAAGGAATTAGAGTCAGAGGCCTCTATAAACTTGATGTTACAGTTAAAGATCATCAATCATTGTCATCAACAACTATGTATAAAAAATAACTATGGCACTTGAGGTATGGTCAGATAAATTGTAAATATCTAGTTTTATTTCAAAATAAATAGATGGTAGAGGGTCTTCCAGTTTTTAAGGATGGACATATTGAATGTGATGGTTATGCTCTAGGAAAATAACATAGGACTGGATTTTATACAAGTATAGATAAAAGGAAAAGGGATATTCTTGAATTAGTGCGTATTTATGTGTGTGATCCAATGCAAACTAGATCACTCGAGGGAGCTTCATATTTTGTTCTATTCATTGATGATAAAGCAATATTTACATGGGCTTATTTCTTAAGAAAGAAAAGTGACGTGTTTGAATATTTCAAAGAGTTTAAAAATGGTTAAAAAGCATATAGGAAAACACATCAATATCCTTAGATCAAATCAAGGAGGAGAATACACATAAGAAGATTTCATCAAATATTGTAGGGACAATGGGATTCATAAACAATGCATGGTTTCACATACTCCTCAACAAAATGGTGTGGATGAAAGGAAAAACAAAACCTTGGTTGAATGTGCTCAAAGCATGATTAAGGTAAGAATATTCCTAATTTTTTTGGGATGAATAAATAAATACTACTACATATCTAAAAAATAGAAGTCCAACCAAATTTTAAAGCATAAAACTCCTTATGAAGAATTATATGGTTATAAACCATTTTTTAATCATTTGAAATTTGTTGTGAGTAAAGCATTTTCCCACATTCCAAAGAAATATAGAAGGAAACTTGATGCAAAGTTTATCAGATATATTCGTTGGGTTCCTTTTGCCACTTGGGCGAGAAAAAAGAGGACCTTTAACTTCCTTGTTCGACCAACAAGACAACACATAAGTGATTAGTAGATTAATGAATCCACAAGATAGTAAATAACTAAGAAATTAACTAAGAAATTAAAAACAAACTAAGCACATGTGAATTCTAAAAGATGCATGAAATTGACACAAGAGATAACTACCCAAATGGCGAGTGATATTTGAATTGAGAACACCAAAGAAGAAAAATGGGACTATGGATCCCCTATTCCTCCTTGGGAGGGATCTTGAGTCCCCCAAAAATAGAGCTTGACTCTCCTATATAAAATTGGTGAAGAAATTCTTGGTCAAGTTTCTCAAGAGGCAAGAAGATTACCAAATGCTATGATTGCTCAATGGGCTCTCAAGAGAATCAATGGCTTCTCTAAGAGAAAATGGGAGGAATAACAATACAATGAATTCCTCCATTTTTAGCATATAATGGTCATGTATTTGTAGGACCATAGCAATATATTTCATAACATGTTCCAAGTGTGAATGGGAGGAATTTAGTGGTACATCCCATCCTTTCAGACATCCCAAGATGAAATTTTGGGTCGATATTGGGGTCTTCTCCTAATCCACCTCAAGCTAAAAGTGGTTGAGGCTCGACAAAATTCATAAATGCATCATTTATGCATTTGTGTGGGTTGAATCCATGACATTCGTGCAGAGTGCACATTCAACACTTTTCTTACCCGCATAGATGTGTGTGCACTAAATTTGGTGGAAATGTGAAAAAATTCATGTCTCTTTTTATATAGTTTTTTCATCTTGTTGAAGTAGGTTTTGTAAACATTGGAAGTATGTTGTGTTCGTGTTGATATTTTCTTCGACCATTGTCTATATTGTTTGTGATAAATTTTATGGTGATAACAGATGCCCCTTGATGTGTGAGGTTGGGAGCATACGTATAGCCTAAATACATCATTATTTCTTTTGTGAATAGGATAGTTATAGCTACTATATGAGGGGGACTATAGGAGTGATTCGTTGGAGGGAAAGGGGATCAAGTATTCTCTGAAAACTAACATATAAATATGGGTACAAATGAGAGAGACAGGCCCCATGCTCATGTCGTGAAACCATAAATGAAATGATGAAAACTGCATATTGTTGATGAAGTAGATGTCTGGAGTGCCCTCAGGGGCGTCAAAAAATGGAAGATAACATTTTTTATTACTGAATAGGATTTGAATCGAGGTATGAACAACTTGGAGGCATTGATGGCCTATGAAATTCAAAGTTCTTCAACAATTACTTAAAACTAAAATGGTTTCATAGTAAGACCCACCGTAACATGAAACTTTGTTGGAGTTAAATGTTATGGGGGTCAACGACATCAGAAAGCGATGAATAGTATTTATGTGTCGTCTAAGACTACAAAATAATAAGGGAATGAGATCCAAGATACTACCACCTTCCTGTAAACTTGTGTTGACGTCTATAGGAAAAGGGCGTGACTGCAAGAAGCAAATGGATTCTTGGCATCGATTCGATCAAATTGGTATGAGAGACTGAATGGAGGAGAGGATGGATGGGATGGAGACATGAATGATGTTCAAGATGTATGGGACTCGAGAATTTCCCTTGGTTGGGGGAAAATGGAATGATGGAAGCAACCATAAAACATGATCTAGTGTTCAAGGGATGACCATATATTGGTTAAATTGTGCTTAATATGTGAGACTACAAAGGAATGAATGATAGGTCAAAGTACAGATATTTGGGATAGGGGTGTCGGTGATAGTCAGTATTTGGGCCATGATATGGGTATCTTTTCAAATATGGCGATGAAAGGGGAATGCCCCAACCAAGGGCAGCATGGGTTGTTGTGTGCCAAGGAAAAATATGCGATCAGTTGCGATGGAAAAAATCTAGTTTATTTGCTTAAATTTGAAATGTGTTTTATACAATTACCAAATGAATAAAGAATGATTGGGTTGAAAGTACATGTACAAAAATGGGTTGAAAGCACACGTACAAAAATGGGTTCCTGAGTGAAGTATGTCCTGACCTCGTGGGGAACAAGTAGGGGAATGTAATTGATGAAGGGTGGGAGACCCATTGGTGGGTTTTTGTACTAGGTATGTGAATGGAGGATGAAATTGTAGATGGGAAATTGATGGTGGATGATATGGACAGTTAATGATAATGTGGAAGTGCATTTGATGTAACCAACAAAACAGGAAGTGGGAGTCCATAATGGGGTAGTTTATCAAGATAATGAGAAAGAAGTATGAGGTTCTCTCTCTAGGGTGTAGTGCTACCAAGAATCCCAAACCTAATGGATATAACAAGATGAGTGTCAATGTTATAGGGGGTAAATATATGTGGGGCAAATCACAGGGGTGAGAATTCTATTGGGTAACAATACCTAAATGCAATGGAAGTAAGGGTACCACTGAGCCGGGTTTGGGGATCCTAAGGATAAATTTCAAGGGGTACAACTGAGATATGCAGTTATTTGCAGAGGGTGTGATTGCATGCCATTTTTGAATGTATACTTGAAGGGGCCATGGGATGGTCAATACTAAATGGGTTGTATGTCTATTGTAACGAGTACTTGCACATACAAAAACCAAATACCCAACGTGACAAATATTTTAGAATAAAGAACATAGAACAATTATTCTATAATCATGCTAATGAGTGTTCTTACCCATTCTTTTAACATTGGTGGGAACAATGGTCTCTTGATGAAAATTGTGGGTGACCTTGGAAGGAAGCCACTGAACAATGAGTTCCTAGAAGAGGTAATCCCTGAATGAGGGTAGGGAATGATGACTTCCTATAAAGAGAAACTCCCTGAGGGAGGCTAGGAAACCATGGGTTCTTGAACAAGGCCATCCCTAAGGGAGGCAAAGGAACAATGGTTTCTTGAGAAGGCATTCCTTAAAGGAGGCCAGCGAACTATATATTCCCGAATAAGGCACTCCCTAAGGGAGGCCAAAGAAAGATGGGTTCCTAACAAAAGGCACTCCCTGAAGGAGGCTAGGGAACCATGGGTTCTTGAACAAGGCATTCCCTAAGGGAGGCTAAGGAATGCTAGGATCTTGAAAAGGAACTCCTTGAAGGAGGTCAGGGAACTATGGGTTCTTGAACAAGGCCCTACCTAAGGGAGGCAAAGGAATAATGGGTTCTTGAAAAGGTACTCTTTGAAGGAGAACATGGAACTATGGGTTCCCGAACAAGGAACTCCCTAAGGGAGGCTAAGGAATGATGGGTTCCTAAAAAAAGGAACTCCCTGAAGGAGGCTAGGGAACCATGGGTTTTCAAACAAGGAACTCCCTAAGGAAGGACACGAAACAATGGGTTCCTGAAAAGGCATTCCTTGAAGGAGGCCACAGAACAATGGGTTCCTGGAAAAGGTGCTCTCTGAAGGAGGTTGTGTTTCCCTTATGGGGGTAACTAAAAATGACTGAAGTGAAGGGGGATTTTCCACAAAAAGTGATGGAACTATCTTGGTGGATCATTCTAATTAGGCCATGTAGCTTGTAATTTCATGATGTATATGGGAACTTAACACAATGTGGTGCTATAATGGTTCCCATGAAGGGCATGTTATTTTTTGGTGTTTTGTCGAGTGTTAGGTCTTATGGGACCAAGGTAGGAAGTGGTACTACCCCTCGTATTATCATATGAGGAATGGGGGAAGGGTTGTTTCCAAATACCCAATATGATGGACCAAAGGTATAATAGTATAAAATTTAAAGTTGAACATCCACCAAAGAGGATCCAAAATAATGTATCTTATCCACCATTTTGTGTAATATCCCTAGGGGGGTTTGGGACTTTAAAATGTGTGGAAACATCTCATATATGGGAATTATTGGTCAGCATGGAACGAGATTCCCTGATATCCTTATCAGTGAGAATATATGATCTTATTTGAGAGGGAGTAATGACCTTATCAAGGGAGACAATATTAGAGGGTGCACCAATTGAATTGTTAGGACCCTACCAATAGTTAATAGGAGAACCTATATGGAGGTTATCACTAGGACCATTGAAAGAAGTAGTAGCCTCAAATAATTCTTCCTCCTCTGGGAACAATTTAGTTGATATATCATGGTTTCTTTTTTGATTGGGGGAAGAAACATGCATGGTTGCCCCCAAGGATGAGTGAATCCACCCAACCTCCAAGCCCAAGTGGTGAGGAGGTGGTTATAGAGTCACAAGCTCATTTTTAAGGGGAATGGATGTTGAACTACTAGTGGAAGTGGACACATAGTGCATGGATTCAATGTGAGAAACATGATGTGAGATTTTGTTATGAGAATCTTGCAGGTGGGGATCATTGTAGGATATTTGATCGATGGTGATTATGTGACTCGAAAGAGTGAATACACCACATAATTCATGGCATAGATGAAATCACATCCCAGGAGAATATTGTATTCTACCAGACCATTCATGACAACAACATTGATCAAAATCATCTTACCACCTAACTCAATGGGGAGATTAGGTAAGATCCCTAAGGGGGAACAAATTCTACCATCAAAGGCTCTAAAATCAGTCATTGATGGGATAAGAGAAGGGGAACCTAGTTTTTTCCAAGATGATGAGGACATAATACATGAGGATGTCCCATCATCTATTATACACTAATAAACTATAAAAATTTTATCGATGACTTGTATTTGAAATGGGGTAGAAGACAAAATTCGTGTTTAGATAATTTGATCCCAATCAAGGGTGATGACCCATGATGGGTGTGGGTATACACTTCCATTTTAATTGCAAGGATAACTTCTAGTAAACATTGTGTTACTAGAGGTGGAACAAGTGCCCCAAAGTATATACGATTGAGTCTTAGTCATGAATTATATTGGGTGTGAGGGGGGTTTACCCATGTGATGGGTAACAAATGATGCTGAGGTGCATGGAAACTTAACTGATGGAGTAACGGGTGCATTATGGGGGAGGGGGAATATTGAAGTAGTGTAAGGATAAATACTAAGTTTATTGTGTTGTGTGCACTCCAAACGAATTGCTTGTACTAGATTTGGAGTGAGTTCAGGGCACTGGTGGGTTGGGTGACCATAGAGCTCACAAAATCGGCAAGGGTGATTAGTCCATGTATGGGTGGTACATCTATGCTTGGTTTCATTATATTTCTAGTGGGAATTATGAGTGCCCCTATTTGTACAAGCATTGCTCCCATGACATGGGCGCTGATAGTGGGTGTTTCTATTCTTACTCCTTATGAGTGGTGGATGACGAATATAACTAAGAGAGGGGGCCCAAGTTTGTCCTAAATGGGAAGAAGAGGATGGGGTTATATATGGTAGGTTTTGTGGTCCTGTCATGGTGGTTGATGGTTGGAGAGACAATTATTGAAGAGGAAGGGCTAGTAGATGGGTGGATTGTTTGGGATTTTGGTGTCGGGCAAGGTGGAACTAAGAAAGGTTGATCCTAAAATAGTGGCACTCATCGGTGTGTGTGTTGGTTGTGCTAATGTGTCAGCAAAATCAGGGACACCTCCCAATATTGGAGGGAGGTTTATCAAATGTCTAGACTGACGAGGATGTTCTGGTTCCCCTATGATTATGGACTATATGTGAATGTGTGCAAGTGGCGGTGAGAAGAACTAAAGGAACAAGTGCTTTGCAAACTATCTCAATAATGTGTTTTAAAATTGTATGTAATCAAACA
Organism: Picea glauca; assembly: GCA_000966675.3. Classification (NCBI taxonomy): domain Eukaryota; kingdom Viridiplantae; phylum Streptophyta; class Pinopsida; order Pinales; family Pinaceae; genus Picea; species Picea glauca. Next base: position 264,803 of record JZKD02S1613048.1, read on the forward strand.
GTGGGAATCATACATAAAGAAAGTAACAATGTAAGATAGTTGATGGATTTATTTGAATGGGGGAATAAAATAAAATGCACATGTCCTAATATACCTATCACCCTTCCTCTCAAAAAGAATTGGGCCTTCCAAAATCACTCAATAGTGGGGCATGAATCCACCGAAAGAGGAGCTAGTGAAGGTATGAATAATCAGTTATAATGAGGGGTGAAGGGAGCATAACCTGAAAGTACTGGAAATATTTACCAACAATCGTTAAAAATATTCTTAAGTTTTGATTACATTCCATAGTCTCCACCTGTGTAGATAAAACCTAGAATTGTCCACTAAGTTGTTGATACTGAGAGGGGGGTGAAGCAGTATCAAGTACAATTTAAAACCTTTTTCAACTTATACTTAAACCATTCAAATCTATCGAATGATAAATGAACAATAGTATAAGAGTTACACCAATACACTATAATACACCATGCACAATATATGAGAAATAATCATTAGTTATTGTTCAAGGGAAGTAATGTCTTCCAAAGGTAGCTACAGCTTCCAAATGTAAAGGGAGGGATAAACCTTGAAGAGGAAGATACAATCCTCCAATATCAAGAGAGAGTTGAAATATCCATCCTTACCCCTTCCTTCCACCCAATAGTATGTGAGAGATAATAAAACATTACATTAAATCATCACCATCAACCAATCATCACATAGAACCTAATAATGCTTCCTGAGACTTCTTCAATTTCTGCAATTATTCATTTCTTGGAGTACTATGATCCTGTAGATAATATTACTCAATATATTCTATGAAACTCCTCCAAGTTTCACTACTTGAATCCTCCCCAAAAAGAGGTTATAGAAACAATGGTAGACTTGATTCAATTATAGTCTATTCAGGAGAGTGAACTTGCACAGAATGCCCCGCGCTCAATAATTAACATCCAATTTTGAAACTTGCACACAAGAAACTGCAGTTGATACTCTTTCCAATTAAATTTGTCCCACTTCATTTGGAATCTCCATGAAGAAGTTATGATTGTTTTACCCGGAACACCTATTTATTGACTAGCTTCAGGATTGGTCACAAACCCTATCTTCCACAGAGTGTATCTCCATAATTATAGCGAAAAAAGAGCTGAAATTTTTGCCAGAGGTACCTTGATATGTATTCTCAATACCATAGTTATTTCACCAACTGAATCATTCTAAAAAAAATGTTATAGCAAAAATGGTAAGATGACCTAAAAATAACATACCTTAGAACACATCACCAAAAGGCTTCATCCTCCCTTGAAATCTGACCTTCTTTTCTTCTTATCTCCTCTGAAATTAGACTTATATCAAATGAATGTATAATGATGTTTGTTTATACCATTTATGTCACTTCCTTTTAACATTAGGGTCGACCTGACACTTTCTTATTTTGTGATTCTTTTCTTTAATTATCTTCAGGGCCTACATATACTTCCTTCTTCAATTCACTTTGTCATCTTCAAAAAATCATTTCTCCTCAACCATGGGGATCCACGTGACGTGCCACATACCACTAGAAACAACATGATGTATACTATCCATCCATGGGTGTTGTATCTGCATGTGCATTTTCCTTCATGTCCAAATACCTTCATCAGTCTTGCGGTCCAAAACCCATGACTAGGGTTGACATCAATGACAACAACCAATCTTCCAACAA
>JZKD02S1613048.1:270054-300704 GCA_000966675.3 Picea glauca
GTAGCTACAGCTTCCAAATGTAAATGGAGGGATAAACCTCCAAGAGGAAGATACAATCCTCCAATATCAAGAGATATTTTAACTCTCCATCCTTTCCCCTTCCTTCCACCCAAGAGTATGTGAGAGATAATAAAACTTTACATTAAATCATCACCATCAACCAATTATCACATAGAACCTTATAATGCTTCCTGAGACTTCTTCAATTTCTGCAATTATTCAATTCTTCGAGTACTCTGATCCTGTAGATAATATTACTCAATGTATTATTTGAAACTCCTCCAAGTTTCACTCCTTGAATCCTCCCCAAAAAGAGGTTATAGAAAGAATGGTAGACTTTATTCAATTATGGTCTATTCAGGAGAGTGAACTTGCAGAGAATGCCTCACACTCAATAATTAACATCCAATTATGAAACTCACACACAAGAAACTATAGTACTTCAAGGCCTACATGTACTTCCTTCTTCAATTCACTTTTCCATCTTCAAAAATTCATTTCTCCTCAACCATGAGGATCCACATGACGTGCCACGTACCACCGAAAACAACATGATGTATACTATCCATCCATGGGTGTTGTATCTGCATGTGCATTTTCCTTCATGTCCAAATACCTTCGTCAATCTTGTGGTCCAAAACCCATGACTAGGGTTTACATCAATGACAACAACCAATCTTCCAACATAAACTACCTCGATCAAGCATGACATTCATATTTTTAGCCTCATAAATGGGTCAGAGGTTGGATTCTTTCCAATGGTTGGGTGACCCAAGGAGGGATGCACAGAACAACTGTACCTCGACCTTCGACCCTTCACAAGTGTCTCCCTATCTTATGATGTAGGAATGCTTTATTGGGAGGGTTTTGGTACCCTATTTTACAAATTTCTAAGTTTCAATGAGTAAAGGATAATGAGGATTTATTTGGATGCCTATCCCCAAAATCGTAACTTAAACTACAATTTTCTTTTGTGTTCCTCCTATGGAGTTTAAAAATGTGTTGTTTATGGTTTCTTTTAGAATGTGAAAGTGGGATTTGAGGTTGGGTTCATGGGCCAACCTCATTTTTTAAGAGTGGTGTGATCAAAATATTTACACTAAATAAATGAATTCCTTTTGATCCTCCCAGATCACTTATTGGTGTTGGAAGAAGAGAATACCACAATTTCAAGTATCTAGTAACAATATTTTGAATATGTGGTGATGTTGTGTGAAATAAGTGATGGTGAGTGAATATTTTCAATAAGTTAGAGTTTTTAATTTTAACATGTGGACATCGCTTGGTCCTTTACAAATCCTTTTTGTCTCTAACTTACTAAATTTCACAAACAATCCTTGCAAAAATTGAAAATACCTAGGTAACTAGCATGGTGGACATGTTGATCCTTACTTTTGAGATTTTAATCTTCCTAGAATGTTATCTTAATCTAATAAATCTTTGAAACTATTCTTATATTGTATACATGTGGGAATGTTTGGGCCCTTACAAACTTTTAAACATCCTAGGTTTTTTTCTCTAATAATTTGAAATTATCCTAAGATTGTGCACATGTGGGCATGTATAGGCCCTTACAAACCTTTTAGATCATGTTTCAACAAGAAAACTAACAAGTATTTTCCTCTCCTAAAAGGATTTATTTTAAAAGGATATGAAGGTTTAGTCAAGAAATTGCTTTTTCTGATTTCCAAGGTCACATAAGGGTGCGAGGAAAGAGAATACTCCAAGATTGTTCAAATAGTCTTCTAGTCCCAATTTAATGTGATGTTTTGTAAAATCAAAGATTTCAATGTTTGAAATTCAAATGCTAAACTGAATCCATCCATGTGGAAACCAAGGAAATAAAAGATGTTATGGTTCTTTTTAATCCCCATAGATTTCTATGTGTGACTAAGTATCTATTAAAGAATGAATCCCAAACCTTCTTTTTGTGGCTTTTACAAAGTGCATAAAATAAATCTAAGCTACTTGGGAAAAAACAATTATTGCATAGTCGCGCAGATCCACGCGGGTTTGGACCCGACAATCGCGCAGTTTGTGTGGGTTTTTTGGTAAAAAATATGTGCGGTCAACATGTCTCTTCTTCCCTAACTCACGCATATGTAGAGAAATGGCGGGCCAAAAATTTGAAATGAGTCCTCTCAACCAGAAGCTGAATTGCAGTGTTTGAAGGGTGGGCTAGGTCGGTTTTGGTCCCTGCAAACACATAAGAGTGAGAATACAAGCTCTAGAAGTCCAAAAAGGGAAGAATTTGATCTGAATTCCCAGTATGGTCACCAAACTACTGGGTTCCATTTTTCGCTTGGGTGAGAAAAAAGAGGACCCTTAACTTCCTTGTTGGACCAACAAGAACACACAAAAGTGACTAGTAGATTAGTGATTCTACAATATAGTAAATAACAAAGAAAATAACTAAGAAATGAAAAACAAACCAAGCACTGTGAATTCTAAAAGATGCATGAAATTGACACAAGAGATAACTACCCAAATGGAAAGTGATATTTGAATTGAGAACACCAAAGGAGAAAAGTGGGACTATGGATCATGTATTCCTCCTTGGGAGGGCTCTTGAGTCCCCCAAAATTAGAGCTTGACTCTCCTATCTAGCAATGGTGAAGAAATTCTTGGTCAAGTTTCTAAAGATGTGAGAAGCTTACCAAATGTTATGATTTCTCAATGGGCGCTCAAGAGAATCAATGGCTTCTCTAAGAGAAAATGGGTAGCATAACAATACAATAAATGCCTCCCTTTTTAGCATACAGTGGCCATGTATTTATAGGAATATAGCAAAATATTTCATAACATGTTCCAAGTGTGAATGGGAGGACTTTAGAGGTACATCCCATCCTTTCATTCATCACAAGACAAAATTTTGGGTCGATCTTGGGGTCTTGTACTGATTCACTTCAACCTAAAAGTGGTTGAGGCCCGATCAAATTCATAAATGTGTCATTTCTGCATCTGCATGGGTTGAATCAATGACAATCACGTGAACCACATAGAGTGTGTGTTTGACACTTTTATTATCCACACAGGTATATGTGTGCTGACTTTGGTGGAAATGCAAAGAAATTCATGGATCTTTTTATATAGTTTTGTCATCTTGTTGAAGTAGGTTTTGTAAATGTTGTATGTATGATGTGTTTGTGTTGATCTTTTCTTCGACCAGTTTTTGTATTGCTTGTGAACAATTTTTGGGGGATAACAATATCTTCATAATTTATTGTGTTAATCATAAAGATTAAAAAATGTATGATCCCATTATTCATAAATGTTTTTCAAGTAGAGATGTTATATTTCATGAGTATGTAGATCAAGTTCAAAAAGAAGATGATCAATATGTATGGAAACTTCTTAAAGAAGGAATTGAAAGTGAAAAAGAAAAAGAAATTGAATATCAACAAGATGATGTTGAATATAAAAATATTAGTGAAGCTATAAGCATCCAAAGTACACCAAGTAGGAGTGGATAAACTCCACAAGGTAATGAAGCACTATGAAGATCAACAAGGAAAATTCAGACACATGTTAGGTATAAAGATTATGTTATGATTACTCAAGATAAGAGTGTAGAAGAACCTTTGAATTTTGAGCAAGAAAAAGATCATAAGGAATCAATGAATTATATGAAAGAGGAATATGATTCCATAATGAAAAATGAAACTTGGGGAATTTCGTAATTGCCTAAAAATAAAATTCCTTAGGTTCAAAATGGTCGTTCAAATCTAAGTTCAATGTTGATGGTAGCATAGAAAAGTTTAAAGCTACATTGGTTGCAAAAGGTTAATCACAGAAAAAAGGAATAGATTATGGGGACACTTTTGCACCTATAGCTAAAATGAATACCATTAGATTAAAGATTGCATTATGCATTAGCTACTAAGTACAATTGGAAATTACATCGGTTGGATGTTAAGTCAACATTTTTTAATGGTGAAATAAAATAAGAAGTGCATCTTGTTCAACCAGAAGGTTTTATAAAGAGAGGACAAGAACATCTTGTATGTGGATTAAGGAAAGAACTATATGGTCTCAAATAGGATCCCAAGTCATGGTATGTGAAAATTAACACTTTCTTCTTCCAGCAAGGTTTCATCAAAAGTAAGAGATCCAAATCTTTGCATAAATTAAGATGGAAATGGGAATGTTGTTTTGATTTCATTGTATGTTGATGATTTAATCATAATAGGAAGTGCTAAAATTTTTATTGATGAGATCAAAAGGTAGTTATCACAAAAATTTGAAATGAAGAATATTGGTTAGATGCATTATTATTTAGGCATTGAGGTTTGCAAGGAAGATGGTTATTTAGATTTTGATTGGGCAAGAGATATATACGTTAGAAAATCCACCAGTGGATATGCATTCAGTATAGGATCTACAATTGTTTCTTGGAGCAACAAGAAGCAGTCAACTATTTCCTTGTCCTCAACTGAAGCCAAGTATAAATCATTGTGCAGTGCTACCTGTGAAGTAATTTGGCTAAGGAATATTCTTGAATACATGGGAGAAAGGAAAGGAGTACCTACATCTATCAAATGTGATAATCAAAGCTCAATAAAATTAGCAAACAATATAATTTATCATGCAATATCAAATCACATTGAAACTCACCATCACTTTATGAGAGAAAACATTCAATCAGAAGAAATTGATCTAATGTATTGTAATACAAATGATAATGTAGTGGATATATTCACTAAGCCTCTAGGAAAGGATAAATTTGTAATAAGTAGAGACAATATAGAAATTTTAGAGTATTCATTTATCCGCTAAGTGGGGGTGATAGAAATAATTGTTGAAATGAATTATTAGAAAGTTATTATGTTTGTAGTGACAAAATCAAGATCGTTAAAATCTTGGTTATAATAGTTATGTTAGTTCCAGAGTTGGATGAACTTATTTTTTGTAACGTCCCCTTTTAAACATCATGAGTAAGTAAGAAAGTACTAACTAATCCCAAATTTTCAATTGCAATATAAAGTAAACATCAATATGAAATCAATGAGTAAACAAAATGACTTTCTTAAAACACTTTACTCAATGCATTTCTTTAACATCCCTAACTAGGTGTCAAGAAAATTCTAGACATGTTCAACAATGGTTAATCAAAACATAAATATATATAAGCATTCCTCTAATTAACATCAATAACCCTTATCATTAATTATGTAATACTATGCTTGCGTCAACAATTCTAACCTATTAAGAACTTCTTGCAATTCAATACCAATTCAAGGAGATCTATATTCGATGCAGAGTGTAACCATTTAGTTAAATATCTATATTACACTAGGTGGCGTACCTTGCACAATAGTTAATCATGTAACGACCCTTTTATTCTTACCAACAAGATTAAGTTCGACAAATATTTTGATTAATTGACTAGTTACTCATAGGGGTAAATTATAACAATGCATCCTAATTCAATGGTCTATTTGTATATGCTAAAAGAATAAAAGAGTGCAATTTGAGGGTTGTGGAGCTTGCGCACTAAATTTTAAAACTACTACAAGATCGTACTTAAATACCCAAGAGTCATGAGTCTAAAATTTACCACTTCTTATGCTTACATTCAATAAAAGAAAACTATTTTTTATTATTAACCTGCTTCCTTTGTTTTTTAGTCATAAATTAAGATTAAGCTAATTCATCTATTTCGCTTCTTTTATTCGTAATATTTTAATTTTAAAGTCATTAATTTAATTTAATAAAATTAATGATTAAAATTAGGTATTCAATATCTAAAATCATCAAGTATCACACTATGTATAACATCATTAATTTATAACTAGTAGAATAGAAACATTGGATTCGGTCATTAACATCGAGGAAATCAACAATGTTAATATATAAATATATCATTAATTTAAAATTTATAAATTAATTCAAGAGATTGGATCCTTAATCTCAAGTAATCAAATGACATACTAAATGAATTATAACTTCAAATTGCCTTTTAATTATTAATGTAGTTATACTTATATTATAACAATGACATACTAAATGAATTATAACTTCAAATTACCTTTTAATTATTAATGTAGTTATACTTATATTCTAACAAGTAGAGTTGTGGAGCAACAAGTCCCTACCAAAAGCACGTGCTTTGATGTTCATGAGAACCGTTTGCAAGTTATTGTGGGATCTTTAGGCTCTCACAACAGGAACACAGTCAGATCTTTGGGCATAATGCATGGCTTCTTTCTTGGCTTTCTTGAGAAGGAAGAACACATAGTAGTTACTAGCAGATTGGTTGCGTTGAGCAACATTGGCTTCTTGCTATCATTGGTTGTCAAGGAGAATAAAACTTCAAACTAAGGTTGTTCCCGGTGCATCGAACTACCTGTTCTAGGAGCATGGAGAAAGGAATAATGACAATTACTTTCTTGACTCATTAGGCGTGAGTAATCATGGCTTCTTGTGAAGGCACATTTTTTTGTTTTCCAGTAAGTACTTTTTTAAAGCATTCAAACACTTTAATACAACACTAGGAAGCCATATATTATACAATTGGCTTGCTATTTAAATTTTCTTCTAGATGTTCAATGAGTATCATATTCCTTTGCGAGCAAGATTTATCAAATGGTTAATAAAACTTATAAAATGGTTATTAGCTTCAATGTAGTGTGGAGTCTTCAAAGTTATTATAATGCTTAGATGCTCTGGGAAGGAATTCCTTAGGAGGCATACCAACACGGATGACAATTCAAATGAGAAAAAACAGAAATAATAAAAGGATTATGTGTGTTTCATCTGTAGCTATCCAAATTAGAAAATCACAAGTAATTAAAGGAAGAAACTATATTGCCAAAGGTATAGGAATAATTCCTATATGCAAAAATCAATGTTGTAAGGAGTCCTCTACTACTACCTAAAGACTTATGTCTATAGACGGATATCCTCTACTAGCTTCTTTAAGGTCCTCCATGCCAAATCAAAGTTGTCAGTGGAGATTCTGTAATCTACACTAGTGCTTCTAGAAACTTGTGATAGATACGACAAGCTTATCTAATATACGTGATACAATGCACTTTCCACTATGCACACTTTACTCTCGGAACTAGGATCAGGATTAGTAAATGTTTGATGGGCTGGGGCGGGTAATATTTTGACCAGAATTCAGAAAGAAGCAATAGTCATGCTCTTCTGCCATGCATAAAAACTGGTTTCACGATTTCCAGAGTCACTCCATCGATCGGACGGGAGTCTCCTCATTTAAACATAACTTCTACCTTAAATATTATTTGCTCACTGATCTAACCTACAATGATCTCCAAGGCCCTTGTCATCATCTCTCCACCGATCTCGACGAATAGTACAATTGTTCTTAAACAATAAAATAAAATTATACACGTGAAACAATAAAAAATATTTCTTTTAAATATCTCCTATTGAATGCATAAAGAGAACTTTAGTTTATAGGACAGGAACAAGTATGTTCGTGACATATTATTATAGGCTATGTAATAATGATAATGCATGTTCATACATGCAGTGATCTAGGTGTCAATTATATTCATGGAACTCGTACACTGATTTGAATGTCTATTAGCAACACATATACAAAAGTACTCATCCAGTAGGCAACTTGAAGCTTATTCATTAGAATCGTTATGTCTAAAACCAAGCTATATATCCTGGCCCACTAGCAAGTAAGACTAGATGGGCATAAGTAAGACCTCCTAGCCAAGCTAGAGAGGTCGCCAGAGATAGAGAATGATTTCACCACAAGCAAGCCAAATAGGTAGGAAAGAAAGTAAGCCAAAGCCAAAGACCAAGGAATAAGTACGGTGGTGGCCAAAGCTAAAGAAAGAAGAAATAATAAGAGGAAGCAAAAATCTTCATCTTCACCCTGTTCAGATGGCTTGAGGTTATTTTCTTGAATTAGAATGGCCATGGGGAAAGAGCTTCGAGGGAGGAATAATGGCTTCAATGTCTCCTATTTTTGACCCCTCTGGTTATGGAACCATAATTCAAACGCCTTCATTGCATCTTGGCTTGTTTTCTGTTATAATTCCATGGATTTCTGCTTTAGATATGAAGGAGAGAATGTTGAGGTTTGCTAGAACTTCTCATATATTTTCCTTGGCTAGGGATAAGGGCTCAGGAACCGTGAGCCTCCCTGGGAATCTCACTTACAGTTTAGACCCATATGACAAAAATAATCTGAAGAAAGGCATAGAGAAACTATTAAATACCCCAGTGGAAGGAAAAGAGAAAAGTGACTCAAACTCACTCAAGACTTAGGTTTCATAGACCATAATGTGAGACTCCCTCCGATTCGTTCCCGCGACCAAGTAGTGGGTCTTTCGAGGATTCGTTCACGCGGCCTAGCTACGGGCCTCCGGGGGGTTCATTCCCGCGACCTAGAGGCGAGCTCGTTCTACAGTGGGGGCAGGTCGTGAGAGCCTTTACGAAGGCGGTCGTGAGAGCCTTTACCAAGGTTAATCCCGACTTTTCGCTCGTGATCCGTAATGGGTCTGTCGTTTTGGTCCATGCTAATGCAAATGGAAAGCACCAGGTATTTTCGTTATGAATTTTTTGGAAATCTATATGTTTTATATGGGATTTGTGGTGCTCTGATTTTCTGAGTTTGCTGATTTTTATTTACCTCATGTAGCAATGGGTAAAAAATGAGACGTACAACATCAAAGTGAAGGACAAGGCTAGTTGTCCTTCGTTTTCTCTGGTCAATTAGGCAATTGGTCAGGTCTTGAAGCATGGACTTGGAGAAACCCAACCTGTAAGAAATCTGTTTGTTTTTGTTAGTCATCTCTGAGATTAAGACAAAACACAAAATTTTGTAAAGAAAATGGAAAAATTTGATCGATTCAACGAATTCCAAGCCGCTACTCAATAAGAAGCCCGATTTCAATAGTGAAATAGAATGGGTATGAAATCAAGGAATTCATACGTGAAAGTGAAATAGAATGGGTATGAAATTAAGGAATTCATACCTCAAAGAACATTCACCAGCAGCATTTGTAGTTCCCTGGGCTGTGGGAGTGTCACCAGCAGCATGTGCACCTACGGTGCACATGTAGTTTCTGTCTAAGAAGCCCACACTGGGCGATTTATTATTAATGTTTAGATGCGAGTTATTATAAGAAGCCCACACTGGGCGATTTATTATTAATGTTTAGATGCGAGTTATTATAGGGAAAGCCAACAAGTTAACATAAGGTGGAGCACACAGAGGGTACTTGGAAGTGACAACAACTACTCAGAAATGACAACGGGTACTTGGAAGTGACAACAAAGATTCAAAAATGACAACGAACAGGTTTACATGTGGTGTAGGTGGAAGATCGCGAGTGAATAAAATATATGTTCGGGAATATGCATCCAAAAATGGACTATACATATGTTTCTAAACATTTAATGTTTAGAACTAATACTAATTTGAAAATTAGCATTAATCGAGCTTGCAAGCTATTCTCTAAATAATATCTATGTTCCCTAAGTTTAAGACCATTTTCTTCATCCCTTGCTTCGAGAAAAGGCTAAATAAAAAAAGAAACTAAAAACTGAAATTAAAGTACACTCTAAATCTTATAATTTTCAAAAAACTTTATTTAAGACAATCAATATACATTGATTTTCATATAAGTTAATAAGAAAACAAAAAATCAATTACTATTACTCCCTACCACCCAAAGTGCAATGACTAATATCAATTATATATAATATGTGCATAAAAAGAAAGATCGGATTTTCAAAGATTGAATTCATTTCATAACATAAGGAGAAGAGAGTAAAGTAAGTCCAATGCCAATATCTAATTACTTCCCAAACATGTGCCACGTAGAATTTTTAAAGGACGTGCTTAAATCCAGGGGTGTCATCCGTTGTCATCGACCGATTGAAGGTTACTAGCGATAGGAGAGATAGTTTTGTCGATGAGGACAAAGTCAAAGGAATAATTGTCGATGAGGACAAAGTCAAATGGGCTATTACAGGTTACATCCCATAATTTGCAGTAGTTGGGATTCCTGAGACGCATAATTAATAGCGGATAACTCAAGCATGAGGGAAAGAGGTGGACGCTTCAATGTCCTCCGTGTAGACAACAAGGAAAGAATCTACAGGTAGACAACAAGGAAAGAATCTACAAAAGTAAGTTAACGACACTCCTCGAGAGCATTACGAGGAGAAGTACGACAAACCTTTCTAATTGGAAGGTATTATTGTCAACACAAGTAGTTGGGATAATCTCATCTTAATAGTGACTTTTTATATTTCCATAGAAAATTTCACTTTATATTAGTTAAAATATAAATTATGTTGTATACATAGAAATCATCACCACTATATCCAAAAAGTATAAAAGATATCTAGTAGATATCTAATATTCATATTATCTTCTCAACCCACAAAATATGAATTCTGACTATCTAAATAGCCCTCCCAAAACTCTACAAAAAGATACAAATCCATAACATTCATCATTACAAAAATATATGTCTCAGGGTCATGACCCCACACTCAGTAGGAAAGACAAGAACAACCCAAGACCTAAAAAAGTTCAATAGACAGTGGAGGACCCTCATGTTCGTCAACACTCTGAAAATAGAAGATTTGCACTGGTTGCTTTTGAAGAGCTTGTTTAGATAGGTTGTTCGCTTTAGAATTGTCATCCCTGTAAACATGCTCAAAAGAGATATGCTGAAATTTTTTAATAAGATCAACCAACCTATCCTTCCAGCATTCCAATGAAATCACCTGTAGACGTCATTTTTCTCGCAGCCAATTTATTACAATCATCGAATCTCGCTTCACATGTAAATCATTTATAAAGAGCCTTGTAGCGAGAGTCAGAAGGGCCTAGGCCCCCATCAATTCGGCCCTTGTGTTAGATCTCAAGCCACAATTTAATGTCCACTTGTAGATGCGATTATCCTTTGTCTTGATAATACCTCCAACCCCATTGTTGAGTCCTATGGCTTCGACAACCCCATCAAACCAGCCAGTTGTACCTTTCACTTCATTCTTTAAAACTCTAAGCCTCATAGCCGGTACTTTCACCTGAGTAGCATAAGAATCCAATGCAATAGCCACCAATGTAACCACTCCAAAAGCCGAAGGTTTTCTGTCTTCGAAAATAGCAAAATTGCGGTCCATCCAAATGAACCAACATACATAAATGGGTAAGGTAAATTGTCTTGTCCTTCCAGCAAATTGGTTATTAAAGCATTCTATAAGAGAAGATCTAGTCCATGAATGCACTAGATTTTGATGTGTATGGAGAGTTGTCCAAATTGTGTGCACAAATGAGAAATCCACGAACAAGTGAAAGGTCGATTCTCAATTATGATTACAAAGCACGCACCAGCCCGGTCCATTAAAACCACGACGCTGGAGGTTCTCCCATGTGAGAATCTTATTCTCCACTAGCAGCCAAGTAAAAAGTTTCAATTTCAATGGAAATTTCCATAACCAAAGATTCCTCCGCCACCCCTTTACCACACATGACTGTTTTCTTCTCTCAGTCGCCTCATAAATATTTTTTACAGTAATAATGCCAGAAGCATTACCTCTGAACCATCTGAGTTCATCAGGTCGTCTGGAGAGAAGAATCTCATTATATATAAGTTCCTTCCAAAAACACGTCCACTCAGAAGCTAGTCGCCCACCAAGCCCCAAATCTTCACTGGTATGCCACTTAGTTCCATTTATACCCGGACATTGATCACAACTAGCCTGAGAGAGAAAGTGCACTCCTCTTCGATTTAATTCAAGGATTAATTCATTTGAAAAGATAGCTTTATCACCCATACCCGGAATGTAATCCCTGCTAACTAGAATTGAATCCCCCGCACGAGGGTACCATGCAATCCAATGCAACAGAATATGAATCGATTTTAGTAAGTACTTCCATACATGTGAGCCCCTTGTCGAAGAAACCGTGACCGTCCTGAGCCATCCCACTACTGAGCAAGATCTGAGATACTTATCAATGATAACACGATGCCACATACCTTCTTTCATTAATACTCTCCATAAGGTATTGGCCACCATAGCCATACTAAAACTATGGAGATTCCTCAAGCCCCATCCTCCATACAGTTTTGGCCGAGCTAAAGGTTTCCAGTTGCAGAGATGGATTCTTCTTTTATTTCTAGAACCAGACCATAGAAAATTAAACATCAACTAACATAAATGATTCAGAATCGAAGTTGGTAGATTTGATAAAGCAATCCAGTAGACTGGATGACTTTCCAATACTGATTTAATTAACACAAGGCGACCTCCAATAGAAAACCATCGATTACACCAATGGCTAATGCACTTTTTAGATTTCTCTATGAGCTAATTCCAATCATCAACATTATACCTGTCCATCTTTAAAAAGTAACCAAGATACTTAAAACTAGATGCTAAAGAAAGAAAGTTATAATGAAAAACAGGCTTGTAGGAATCCATAATAGAAGGTTGAATGCCGTAATGTAGAAAAGATGTTTGGTGGGCATTAATCACCAAACCAGATGCCTCACATAAGATATTCATAATTCTTTTAATCTCCATCCATTCTGATAAAGAGGCTTTTGTCATGATAAGAATATCATCGACAAAAAGAAGATGGAAAACTTTAATAAACCTTGAAACTTTTATACATGTAATGTTACCTTTTGCTTGGCTATCTTTTAATGCCAGATTCAGTCCTTCCATAACAAGAATGAAGAGTAGGGAAGACAAAGGGCACCCTTGTCTTAGCCCTCTGCCACTATTGGCTCTCCATTGATTAAGATAGCATAAGTTGCAAAACTAACACATCCCATGATTCATCTTATCGTCGGTAGCCCAAATCCACATTGCAAAAGAACCAGTCGAAGGTAATCCTAGCTAACACAGTCATAGGCCTTCTTTAAATCTATCTTCAGGATTAATGCTTGTAGTTTTTTCTCACGGATACTATGCAGACATTCTTGGGCCGTCCCAATGGCATCTGTAATTTGCCTCCCTTTCAAAAATCTGAATTGTTCCTCCGATAATGCACGTGACAGAATGGGCCTTATCCTTTTTGCAATATTTTTTTATATAATTTTATAACATAAATTGCATAGAGATATCGGGCGGAAATACTCGAAGGATGTGGACCATTGACCTTAGGAATTAAAGCAATGAAGGTTGAGTTCAAAGATCTCTTTAATTCTCTCGATAGACGAGATTCCTCCACAGCCTCCAACAAATCATTAGCTACCAAGTCGAAATAGTTGAGAAAAAACTCAACCGTCCAGCCATCGGGACCATGACTCTTGTCCTTAGTGAAACCCTTAAGAACTTCTTTAATTTCCTCTATAGTACATGGGCTCTCAAGAGCAGTAACCTCCTCCTTAGTAACAAACATTTGATATAGACCAATATTTTCTATCTGTTCTTCATTGATAATATGTTCCGTTTCTTTAAAAACGTTGCTAAAATGCCTAACTGCTTCATTCTTTATAGCCTCCTGCCCTTTGTGAGCCCGATTCATTTCATCCGTGACCTCCCACAGGTGTTTTTTGTTGTGCTTGAAGATGGCATAGTGGTGAAAATATGTCATATTTTTGTCACCACTCTTGATCCACATAGCCCTACTCTTTTGACGCCAACATTCCTCTTCTGCTAACAACAACTTGTTCCTTTTCAATTCCAAATCTTTGATACGAGAACCCCTATCAAATGAAATATCATGTACTCTACTGTGCGAAGACAATTCCACAATTTCCTCTTCTATGGAAAGAAGTAAACGTTGTTCATCATCTTTTCTTTTTTTTATTCATTCCTTTACCCGGTACTTGAGGGACTTCAATTTCATAATCAATCTATGTTGTGGCCCTGCCAATGCAGAAAGTTCTTGGTTATTCCAAACTTCTCGAACCAATCAGCCAAAGGATACTTCTTTCATCAAATCCGGATTGAATTTGAAGGGGTAAGAAACTGTATTAAATCCAAAATCCAAATGAAACAAGATTGGCGCGTGGTTTGAAATATAAGGAAATTCTACCCAGGAACAAAATCTGACAGATTCAACAAGGAGAGAGTTGGAAACACAAACTCTGTCCAATCTTTTTTGAATAAACTCCACACCACTACGACCATTTTGCCAGGTGGGCATGACTTCTGGAGGTTTAATGTCAACCAAGTGATTCTTTGCCAAAAGATTTTTGAAAAAAGCTGCTAAGGAATCCGACAAAACCATCGTCCCCCATACTTCCATCGGGCCCAAGGAGAAGTTCAGATACCCTGCCAAGATTAAATTAGGCTGAGCTAATAGCCCATAAGCATCCACCTGCTCCCAAAACTGCCTTCTCTCTGAACACGGGCCATAAACATTAATAAAGGTGAAACTCCTTTTAGCTGGGATGAATGTACCTGTCAATAATAGTCCACTAGCACAAAGAAAAGGATTTAGATAAAAAACATTCGGGTCCCATGCAACAAGGATTCCTCCCGACTTCCCAATAGCACTGACTACACAATTCATCCATGACAGACACAAAGAATTTATGAAAATTCTTTCCTTATCTTCTGCAACTAAAGTCTCCTGAAGGAAAAGTATACTCGGATTATTGAGTTTCATTAATCTCCTCAAAGAAGGAAATTTAAGGGGGCCTCCCACCCCTCTAATGTTCAAGGAGAGGAGGATCATGACTTATCCCTGGAAAAGGTTTTCATGCCTCTAAGCGCCCCCGAGTCTAAGGTAGTATCATCTTGTTGTTCCATGACCAAAGGTAAAGAAACTTGCTTCTTCCTAGCACTGTGCATCTTGATCGGGGATATTTCTTGTCCCAATTCCCTCTACCACCCTAGAGTATTACACTGACCATTATCCCCTAATGGACGGTCAACGTCCCTAAAAACCTGGGATACACCTACTTGTGCTTCTAAACCCCAATAGGAGGTTAGGGGTGTAGTAAGTGGAGAAGTCTTTTCGACCATCTGCTGAGACGTGGAAGCTAGTTTCGAAGATAAGACAGACACAGGTTGTGTCAAGGTCAAAGAATCAGTCATAAAAGTAGTCACTAAGGAAGGGGTAGAAGAAACACCAAGGGGATCAGGGTGTGTATCATCCAGAGAGGGAGAGGCCGAGAAGTCCTGACCTTCTAAAATGTCTCGGCCAGTCTGTACCCCCGAAAGTAAAACGTCCCCAGTAACCACAGAAGGGAGGTCATTCGTAAAAGAAGAAACCAAGAAATCTCGTTCCCATAATGATAGTTTCAGAAAAACAAATTGGACAATAGGATTTAAGCTTACCTAGTAATGAGTTATTGTCCATAGTTGGGTCATCATCCAAGCAACCTATCACCCCATCACCCTGCGCATTTGGTGAATCCTCCGGAAAATATTCAAAAGGAGTTTATGTATCTGAGAGGTTGTCAAAAGAGTAAACACCAGCCCTGAGAGTACAATATTTGTGTAGGTGTCCCGTCCTTCTACAGTTTAGGCACCAGAAAGGTAGGTCTTGATAGTCTAACTTTTGTATAACAACGTGGCCCTACCACTCAATCTCAATATTGTCCATAAATCCTGCGTGCAAGTCCAGTTCTACAATGATGCAAGCCATGCACTTATCTTCTAACCATAAACCCACTTCATCTAGCTTTAAAAATCTCCCTAAAAGATTACCTATAGCCGACAAAGAAGTTTTATTCCATAGATTGAGCAAGAGCCCAGGTAGAAGTACCCACACATGTTTGTAGCTAAAGTAATCCTTATATGGATCAAACCCTATCCTCCATCGCTTCAACATCAAAGTACCCCCTTCAATATCCCAAAAACCTCTTCTAATGAGCTCAGCATCCTCCGGGCTCTTAAAAATCAAACCAAACCAACTGCAGGGAAGTAAGGAAAATTCAAGAGAATACCCAATAATGGGAACCCATGCCTTCTTCATCCATTCCCCAAGGGTAATGTCCGACCTTGTCTTGTTTGCAATTCTTCCAACAAGATCACACAAAGATAACCTACAAGTTTCAGCTAAACTGACATCCATACCTATCACCAGGCGTCTATGCAACATTTTTGGTTTCCAGGATCTGATTGTTCTCTTATGGTTGTTATCTTTCACACACAGTGCCTCTCTCAGCGCACCTATCCCTCCCTTATCCTACCTCTTGGAGAAAATTTTAGGTTGTATAACATTACCAGTCTGAGCCAAATCAAAACAGTTATCATCCTTTACTTCCTTCCCCCACTTCTCCACACTACTAAGTCCTAGTTGTTTTGAACCAGAAAGCTGGTTACTCGACGGGACTAACAACAATGGATTGTGAGGTAGCCTGCTAGTTGGTAATGACGCCGGAGAGTTATTAGGTGGTCGTAAAATCACATTTAAAAATCCACCACCCTTATTTAAGTGGCATAACTCATCCACTGTCTTAAAGAGATCCTCCTAATCCCACTCGTCCTCATCCAAGGTGCCCATCATATCAATAGCCTATGTTAGCCAATCCCTTCAAATGTCTTCAGTCCTTTACTCTGCCACTCACCCTGCACATGGTAGGATCCCCAGTTGTCTGATCCTGAGGGTTAATATGACAAAAGCAAAGTCGTTAATGATCTACGGAATGATCCATTCATTTATTAAAACCAAGCATCAGGTGTATAGTGGGATGATTTCCCCGGTATGAAAGAGGGACAAGTCACTCGTGAAGAGGGGATGTTAACATACCTCTAAAAAAATCCTAAAATAAACCATCTTATCATAAAAACGATGGAAAGTAAGGTGGCCAACCCAAACCGCCATTAGACAATTATAGTAGACCAAAAAAATTCCAAACCCTAGGAAAAACTAGGAACTATAAATAACAGTCTGCCATTTTTGTTCCAAGTATTACATCTAAAAGTGGTAACTGTCGCTTCAGTTTCTCCTCATTCTCCTAGGAAAATTATCTGTGTCCTATACATGTTTTTAATAGTGACTTTTTATACAATGCTCACAATAACATCAATCCAGAATGACAACACTTGGGTTTACCCATGTAAATCCTTTTGGATAATATTCTTCAGATGACAAGTACTATGTGATTACAGGTTTCTTCGAATGCTTGGAACAACCATGATAAAAATTTCACCGCAGGGGTAAGTCGATAAAACAAATTGCAGTCTTATCTTGAAATTAGACTTCAAATCTAATTGTAACTAAAATAGTAACCATCAATGCAAACTAAAATTGGAATCCATGCAATTGTTAAGATTGGGAGTTTACTCCCGTTCCAAGACCCTCGTCAAGTGTTGGAAATGACATTGTTCAGTGAACTAAGATTTATGTGCAGGACAATCAACAAGAGAACGTGGAAATCGACCCAGATTTACTAACACCTAGAGATACATGATAATCTATGCTTGGTTTACAATAAGTTCCATCTATGCAAAAGCATATTGAACTCAATGAAAAATGAAACGATTAGTCTTAGTAATCTATAGGGATAAAATTGATGCATTTTGGGTATGTGTTATATTATGGGGGAGCAGGGGGGCAGTATCTCCCCTCACGGGGATTCAGGGGCAGCGTCTCTAAGAATTTATTTTTTCCTCATGAAATGTGTCACATTTTTGCCTCGATTTTTGTATCAACTGTTGGGTGGTTTTTTAGCACATTGTTTTTGGGTGATGGTTTTCTATTTCTAGTTAAGGAATTAGGGTTGTTGACTAATCCAGGTCACTGAGTTAGGGTTTTGGATGTCATTGGATCCTATATGTATATTGTTTTTTAAACAATGTATCACTATGAGTGAATATAGAATAAGCTAGTTTTCTCAGTTTGGGTTTCCAGGGGAAAAATCTATGTGTAATGTTTGTATTTTCCATTGTATCTTTTCTGTTCTTTTACTGAAAATTTGTTTGCAGTAAATATTTTACAAGGTTAAAATATACATTTGGTATTAGATATTTGTTGGATTCATGGGGATGCCTTTGTGGTCAAGGTTTTGGCTTGGGATTGTGATAAGCCTTGTTATAGTGGGAGATATGTGGTATTGATTTTTTTAGGTGAAAAGAAAGGGAGAGCAATTCAAAAATGGAAATCGAGAAGTTTAATGGGAAAATTTTTGAGCTGTGGAATCTCAAGATGAAAGATCTGTTGGTGGACAGAGATCAGTGGATCACGGTGGATCCAAGTACTGCACCTATAGGAACCTTAGCAGATGACTGGAAAAAGTTGGATCGGAAGGCGAAGAGCACAATCCGAAGAGTATTACTAAATGTGTTAGAGGAAGCTACAACCAAGGATTTATGGGATAAGTTGGGGAAGTTGTATCAATCTAAGTCCCTAGTAAATAAATTATTCCTGGGAAAGAAGATGTATAATCTGAGGATGACAGATGGAGACTTAGTGGCAGAGAATTTGAACGCCTTCAATACTGTGGTAAGTCAGTTAGTATTTGTTGAGATTAAAATTTCAGATGAAGATAAGTGTATCAGTTTACTGTGTTCTTTACCATACTCGTGGGATAGTCTGGTTGTGGCCATAGGTAGTAATACAATTTCCTTTAATTTTGATGAAGTGGTCTCATCCTTGTTGTCGGAGGAGATGAGACATAAGAACATGGAAGGACAGAGCACAGACTCATTATTTGAAAGAGGACGCTCCCAGGAAAGAAATAGATCTAATTTCTCAAGTGGGATATCTAAGTCTAGGGGTAAATTTAAATATATCAGAAAGTTTGTAAAGGTATGTTGGAGATGTGGAAAAGAAGGGCACTACAAGAAGCAGTGTAGATCCAAAGTTGAGAAAAAAAAAGGATCTGAAGAATCTCCTTCTACAAAAGAAAATACCTCCAAGGAATAAGGAGGGGATGTGTACTTGGATTCTTCAAGCACACATGAATATCATGAGGCATGGTTGGTTGAATCGAGTGAATCCTTTCATATGACTCCCCACAGGGAGTGGTTTCGTGAATATGAAAGGTATGATGGAGGTAATGTTTTCCTAGGTGATGATTTGACAACCAGAATTATAGGAAGAGGAAAATTCAAGTTGAGGCTCATAGATGGAAGCATTAGAGAACTACCTGATGTTCTTCACATCCCAGGTTTGGCCAGAAATTTTCTTTTTGTACAAAAAATGAACGATACATGGGTAAAAACTATATTTGAAAAGGAAACTTGCAGGATGGTTCGAGGAGCAATGGTGTTGTTGAAGGGAGTTCGGTTTGGAACTCTGTATAAGATGCAAGGAAGAACTATTATTGATTGGTGTAATAGTTCCATTGTTCATGATATTGGATTTGAAGAAGAAAGAACTCCTACAGTCTCTAGAGAAAAGGTTATGTTGTGGCATCAAAGACTAGGGCATATCAGAGAGAAGGGTCTTCGATTACTACACGGTAAAGGTATGGTTGAAGGTATGTATAACTACTCTTTGGATTTTTATTTCTGTGAACATTGTGTATATGGGAAGCAGAATTAGGTAAGATTCCCCTCTAGTGCAACGAGGACAGAAGGAATTTTATAGCTAGTTCACAATGATGTTTTTGGACTTGTGTCGGTCCCATCATTGGGAAAATCTATGTACTATGTTTCATTTATAGATGACTTCTCGAGGAATACTTGGATATATTTCCTCAGGAATAAATATCAAGTATTTGACAAGTTTAAAGAGTTTAACGCGCTTGTTGAGAATCAAACAGAGAAACAAATTAAGGTGTTGAGGACAAATAATGGCAAAGAGTTCTATAGGAATGAATTTGAATAATTCTATAAGAAGTGCGGTATATCAAGGCAGAAGAATACTCCATATACACCTCAATAGAATGGAGTTGCAGAAATGATGAAAAGGACGTTGATGGAAAAAGAAAGGTGTAGGCTCAGTGGTGTTAGGTTAGGGCAAGAATTATGGGCAGAGGCAGTGGGTACTTCATGTTACCTGGTCAACAGATCACCCTCATCAACGTTGGATGAAAAGACTCCACAAGAGGTATGGAATGGTAAGAAACCTTTTTCTCACACATATCAAGGTATTTGGTTGTGATGCATATGTTCATGTTCCAAAGGAAAACATGAGTAAGCTAGATAAGAAGGTTGAAAAGTGTATCTTTATTGGATATAAATATGCTCTCAAAAGTTATAAGATTGGGAACCCAGAAACTAGAAGGTAGTGTATAGCCGAGATGTGGTATTTAGATAAATGAAGGATGTTGTTAAACATGAAGTCCTACCAATTAAGGAAGAACCAGAGAAAATAGAGTTTGATTTAAGGATGATGAATCAAACTCTACAGAAGAACATGAATCAGAAGAAGAAGATCCTCATATTTCAGTATTGAGGAGATCGGTTCGAGAAAGAAGGCTATCGGAAAGGTATACTCCATCTGATTTCCATTCAATTTTTTCTTTGTCTATTACTAATGATGATCCTAGAATTGTCAAGGAGGTAGTGGATTCATAGGATGGAAATCTATGGGAAAAGGCCATGGATGAAGAAATGACTTCTTTGGATAAGAATGAAGCTTGGGATCTAGTGGAGTTGTCGATTGGAACAAATCCCATTGGAAACAAATGGGTATTTAAAAAGAAGTTGAATGCAGAAGGAAAAGTAGAGAAATACAAAGCTCGTTTAGTAGCAAAGTGTTATTCCCAGGTTGAGGGAATTGATTTTGGTGATATTGTTTCTCTTGTTGCCAAGTTAACCTATAATATTCTTGTTATCGGTTGTTGTTGCATTTGATTTTGAATTAGAAGAGATGGATGTGAAGGCAACATTCCTACATGGGGATCTGGAAGAAGAAATCTATATGAAGCAACCAGAAGGTTATTTTGTGAAGGGAAAGAAGGAGCTAGTATGCAAGCCGAAAAAGTCCATGTATGGTTTAAAACAATCACGAAGGATGTGGTATCAAAAAATTGATACTTATATGTTGAGACTTGGCTTCACAAGAAGCAAAGAGGATCACTGTGTGTATTTTAAATTAATTGGTGATCATTTAATTTATTTGGTCTTGTATGTGGATGACATGTTACTGATAGGAAACAACAAGGAGATTATCCAATATATGAAAACTCAGTTGTCCTCTATATTTGACATGAAGGATCTCAGTGCTTCAAATTTCATTTTGGGCATGGAAATTAAAAGAGATCAGAAAAAGAGGAAACTTTGGTTAAATCAGAGAAAATATTTCAAGACAATATTGTTGAGGTTTAATATGAAAGAATGTAAACTGGTCAAGGTCCATATTCCTGTTGGTGTAAAGTTATCTGCAAATAAATGTCCAAAGACACATGAAGAGGAGGAGGACATGTCTCATGTTCCATATACGACTGTAGTTGCGGTTTTATGTATGCAATGGTCTATACTAGACAAGACATTGCACATGCAGTGGGAGTTTTGAGAAACTATATGTCAAAACTAGGGAAGGAGCATTGGACAACAGTAAAAAGGGTTTTCAGGTATTTGTGTGGCATTACTAGCTATGGATTGCTCTACCAAGGAAGACTGATATTGGACAGAGTGTTGGATATACATTGCTTTGTGGATGCAAACTAGGCTGGAGATCTGGATCGTAGGAGATCTACAAGTGGGTATGTTTTTAACCTATTTGGGGGAGCAATAAGTTGGATGAGAAAAAGACATGTTGTTCTGGCACTTTCAACTACAAAAGTTGAATACATGACAACCACTCATGCAAGTAAGGAAGCAGTATGGTTACAAAGATTGTGTTCAAGTATTGGGTTGGTACAACAAGTTGTAAGGATAGATTGTGACAGTCAGAGTGCAATTTTTCTGGCGAAGAACCCAGATTATTATTCAAAGAAAAAACATATTGATATTCAATATCACTTTGTAAGAGACATGGTTGAAGAAAAAAAAGTATCATTGATGAAGGTGGACACTTTGAAGAATGTTGTAGATTCATCAAAAAAATATGTGAGCACTGAGAAGTTCTCTTGGTGTAGAGGACCCATGGGAATTGTTGCCCTGGATTGTTGGCTATATAACCTTGTAACCCCCTGTATGCAAAGAAAACAACAAGTGAGAGAATGTTGGGTATGTTTTGTATTGAGAATGGAGAAAAAAAAATTTCCCCAGGAAACATGTCGCATTTTTTCCTTGTTTTTCATGTTGCCCTAATTTTCATGTCCATTGTTGGGCGGTTTTTTGGCACATGGTTTTTTGTCGATGGTTTTCCATTTTTGGTTAAGGAATTAGGGTTGTTGACTAATCTAGGTCACTGGGTTAAGGTTTTGGATGTCGTTGGCTCCTATATGTATATTGTATTGTAAACAATGTATCACTATGAATGCATATAGAATACGCTAGTTTTCCCAGTTTGGGTTTCCAGGGGAAAAATCTCCGTGTAATGTTTGTATTTTCCATTGTATATTTTATGTTCTTTTATTGAATTTTTTTTTGCAGTAAATATTGTACAAGGTTAAAATCTACAATGCAGAGGTGGACAATCATAAATCTTTGCACATGCTACATATTTAACCTTAAACTTTTATTTTTAAAAATTGAGTGGCCTAAAATAACATAAGGCGTGCAAAAAGGAATGAATCATGGCGACTATGTTTACATAAAAATTGATAACTGGTTCACAGAGAGAAATTGAATAGAACAAAATTGATACAAAATTTGATAATTGTTTCGCAGAAAGGAATCAAATAGAACATAAATGGATACATTTTTTTGTTTAAAATGTAAAGAAGAAAATATGCCAAAGAAATGCAACATTTTCAATTCTTTCATATAGGTTCTAAATAGAATTATCACCTCATTACATAATAGTTATGAGAATAAAAAAATGGTGTAACTAAATTTAATCATTAAATTCTTGCATTCAAAGATATATATATATATATATATATATATATATATATATATATATATATAAGCCTTGTATATAATTTCAGAAAATAATATTGTAGGAGTAAATTTTCAGTTAAAATGATTAATTAAAACACTACATCCAAATTTCATAAATATTAAGATATTTATAATGGCCAAATACCATAACCGGAAGAGGAATGATGACTGATGATGATATTTGGTCCGGAGACTTGTGCTTCCTCACTTGCACATAAAATAATATTGTAGGAGTAAATTTTCAGTTAAAATGATTAATTAAAACACTACATCCAAATTTCATAAATATTAAGATATTTATAACGACCAAATACCATAACCGGAAGAGGAATGATGACTGATGATGATCTTCGGTCCGGAGACTTGTGCTTCCTCACTTGCAATCCAAGACTTCACTTGTACCTCCCAACCAACTCTAGGGGTACTCTTCTTCCCCTTAACCCCCCGAGCCACAAAGGGGCCACACACAGAAATTTAGATCCAAAAATAGCTCAATCTTTCCCTCATAATGAGAGGCTTCCACCTCATGCATAATATTGAATCCCAACTCACATAGGTAAACTTAGTTTCAAAAACATTTGACATCATTTCAATCATCCAACAATAGGGTACCTCTCCTTCTTCATTTCCTTTCTTTTATAAAAATGTTTGGTTTGACACTTGTCTTCTCATGCAATATTAACTATTTTTTAATAATTAAATTAAATATTATTCAACCCCAACACATGTCATACTTTTCCCAAGTTGCACATGTTTAATGATTTTTAATTTAAATAATTAAGCATTGTCCCTCACACTCCTCAATTGGTTCCTATATTTTCTCCTAGTTGTCCCTTAGTTCCCCAATTTCTGTTTTATTTTGTCTCCTAACTGATTTACAATTGGAGTTTGATTAAGAATCTTCTTCTATTTAGGCTTTAGAGTATAGATTGACTTAGGATTCTAACTCCATGATGTATACACATTCTCTCATGAAATGATTTCTTTTACTTTTTTTTTTTTATTAGTTCCATGCACACATTGTGCACATGTCATAATATTTTATTATCCTTATGAATATGTTTTGTTTAGTATAAGATTCCCTTTACCCAATTTTATAATTTGTTTAGGTATAAACATTTAGACCTATGTTTTTATCATGTTCTCTTTCTAGATTAATATAAACTTATATAATTTCAAATTATTTTTTCTATTAGTTCTAGGTAATTTTTTTACTCTCTAAGGTCTTCTATATTTTTATTAACTCATTAATTTATTTATGAGACATTCCCTTCAAGAATAACCTCTGTGCGCCAAGGGTTCCACTCGTCATTGACTTAGTTTGGAATTTGGTTGACTCTTGGAGTCAATACTCCACTTGTCGACATGATTTAAGTATTGCATCAGAGTGTTTCCATCAATTCCAAAGGGGGAGGTTGTTGATTAAGGTTGGTTTTCATTGATGTCAACCCTTGAAGAAAGTCTGGTAGTGAATTCTGGTAGCACAAAGGTTTGGGTATTGGACCCAAGGATGTTTCATGTATAATGGTATGTGTTTTAATATATTTGAAGGTAATACTATTTTATATGGATATTATATGTCATTCCATTTCCGGTGGTATGTGGAATGTCACATAACTCCTCACGGTTAGAGATTTATGGCCATGAGAAGTTGGAGAACCCAGGTTTGGGTAATGGACCCAAGTTTGTTTGATGAATAATGGTATGCATTTAGATATATTTTCAAGTAATACTATTCTATATGGATAGTAAATTTCATTCCATTTCTGGTGGTATGTGGAACATCACATAACTCCTCGCAGTTTGAGATTTATGGCCTTACGAAGTTGAAGGACCCTCATATGTCATCTAGAATCCCCAAAAGGTCAAAGTAGTCAAAGTGGTTTAAGAGATTTTAAAAGGTAAATAATACATCAACCATGACTATATCAATGGTATATCTCATAGTGATAGTGTGAAAGTGGTTTCATCATTCTACTTCTACTTCAGGGCGGTTGGACGGGGCAAGGAAAGGTGGTTGTAGCCATCTTTCGGTTGTAGCTGAAGAACATAGGGGGCTGTAGCCTCCTTCTAGTTGTAGCCAGAGAATAAGGGAGTTGGAGCTTCCCTTGGGTTGTAGCATATGAAACAAGGGGGTTGGAGCCTCCTTCCAGCTGCAGCTGGAAAACAAAGGAAGTTGGTGCTTCCAATTAATGTAATTCTTCAAGTCGTATAAGAAAACAAATTATGTGGTTTTCTCCCGCTTTGGGTTTCCATGTAAAACACTAGTGTACTGTGTATGTGTATGATTGTTCATTTGTTTATTTCTTATTTACTCTGCATTTATTGTATGATAATGCTACATTGATGCAACACTTGGATTATATGGTTAAAAATGATTAAATTACTCTATTATTGATTCACCCACCTTCTTAGTAATCCAACAATTGGTATTAGAGCAGGTTCCTTCAAAAATCAATTTAACCACTGAAAGGTAGATGATGGAGAGAAAAAACTTGTATAAAAATGGGATACCACAGTTCAATGGACAAAGTATGCATTTTGGATCATAAGGATGAAAATATATATACATGCACAGGGATTTGAAATTTGGCAATCAATTCTAGATGGATACACAACACCAGCAGTTCCACCAACAAATGACAAAGCAATGAAACTCGGTCAGAATAATTCCAAAGTAAAAAATGCACTTCTAAATTGTCTTAGTGAAATTGTATTCACCAAAGTTGCACATTGTAAATCCACTAAAGAGATTTGGGACAAACTTCAAAATATTTATGAAGGAGATTCAAAAGTCAAAGCAATAAAGCTTCAAACTTACAGAGGTCAGTTCAAACAACTTAAGATGAAGGAATATGAGAATATTGCAACTTACTTTTTATGAGTTGATGAAACAGTAAATGCAATCATAGGATTGGGAGAATAAATCAAAGAATCTGTAATTGTTCAAAAAGTACTAAGATCTCTTCCTATGAGATTTGACCCTAAGATATCAGCATTAGAATAAAGATCATATCTAAACTCAATAAGAATGGACGAATTACATGGAATCTTCATAGCATATGAAATGAGAACTGAACAGGAAAATCTAGATATAAAATAAACAGCCTTCAAAGCATCCAAAAATTCAAAGCAAAAGGGAAGTAAAAAAGAAGAACATAGTAGAAGCAGTGGCGTCTCAGAAGATGATGAAGAAGTGGCCAAATTTATCAAAATATTGAAAAAGGGAACCAACGGTAGGTATAGAAGTAAGCTTCCTTTAATTTGTTTTAATTGTGATGGTATTGGTCATTTTGCTAGCAAATGTCCCTATAAGAAAAAAAGAAATGGTGAAGGTTACTCAAAAGGCAAACAAACATATAAAGACAAAAGAACCACAAAGAAATTTTTCAAGAAAAGCTTATGCACCAAAGAAGACATCTCATCATCAGATGAAGATGAATTCAGTGACAGTGAGACAGAAAGAGTTATATTCATGGCAATAGAAGACTCTGATAAATTAGACTCTAAAGAAGAATATGAAGAAGCCGAAGAAGAATATGAAGAAGTCGAAGAAGAAATTGAAGAGGCAGAAGTTGACTACCGAGAGGAATTAATGTGTGTCATAGAAGTTATCAGATGAGAAAAGAAGAAAAACAAGAAACTACAAGAAGAACTAGACAAGAAAGAAGACACTCAATAACTAGAACAAGTGATCACAAATTTGAAGGTTCAAATAGAAGAAGATAAAATAATTGAAGAAGCACTCAAAGAACAACTAGAAGAAAAAGACAAGATCATTGGAAATTTGGAAGCTGAGATTGTCACATTAAGAAAGGATCTTCAAAAGAAAAATATGCAGAGCAACTCAAAAGTTTTGGATGACATTATTAGCAGTCAAAAATCTCATCATGACAAGTCCGGACTTGGATACAATCAGACAGAAAAAGGATCAAGCTCCAAAACAACAGAGCAAGAAAAATATCCAAAAAGCTTTGTAGAAACAATCAATGGGGATAGGAAGATATACAAGGAAGATTATAGGGACACTCCTCCACCAAGAAGATTCAGATTTCAGAATCAACAACCGATATATGGGTCTCAGGAAGAAGAATAATTCATAAGACTACCTCCTTTAAGAAGATATTCAACTCCCAGGTATCAAACTATATTTTTTTGTTTATGTTATGCATGTAATAATTTTGGACATAAAGCTGTGAATTGTAGAGCTAACAACAGGAACAAAAAAAACTTTTAAAGTCATACACAAAGGGGTTATCCAAGAAGGCCTAGTGAAACATAGAGAAGAAGTTACATCATGTTTGAATATTTGAGCACTGAAGTGGAATGTTACAAATGTAACAATTTTGGACACATGGAAAAATATTGTAGAATGACAGTCCCTCCTAGAGAACCACAACAAAATAACAATAGTCACAGATAGAAACCTCAGAAAAGGGCATGGATAAGAAAGCAGGATTAGTATAGCAATGAAGAATGCACACTAGGTCTACAAGATAAGAAGAATAAATGTGGTTGGTATGTTGACATTGGGTGTTCAAAAAAAATGACAGGTGATAGAGACAGGTTTATTATATTACAAAAGTAAAGAGATGGATCAGTCTCCTTTGGAAATGATGATTCAGCCAAAATCATTGGAAAATGAACAGTGAGAATTGGGAACAAGAATACAAAGGCAGAAAATGTTCTACTAGTAGAAGATATGAAACATAACCTTCTAAGTGTGATTCAAATTGTGTGACCAAGGTCATAAAGTTACTTTTGATTCAAAAAAGTGTGAGATAAGAAAATAAGGTTCGGGAATTTGATTGCTACAACTGCGAGAACTTCAAGAAACATATATGTGTTAAGTGAAATTGGAAATGAAAAGTGTTGTCTAGGAAAGGAAGATGAAAGTTTGATATGTCACAGAATAATGGGTCACACACATTTTGATAACCTTGTCAAAGTTAGAAAAAGAGAAGCAGTCATAGAAATGCCCCAGATCACGAAACCAACCAACACTTTCTGCAAGTATTGTCAACAAGGAAAGAAAACAAAGACCAGGTTCAAATCAAAGGAATATTCAACGACCATACCACTGTAAATTGTGCATACTGATCTAGTTGGACCAACTACAAAAAATGACTTAAAAGGTGAGAAATACTTTATGTTATTAGTTGATGATTATACAAGAATGACCGCAGTTTTCTTTCTCAAGAATAAGTCATAAGATTTTGAAAACTTCAATATCTACAAGGAAATGGTTGAAAATGAAATGGATTCAAAAATCAAATGCTTGAGATATGATAATGGAGGAGATTTCACTTCAAAGTAATTTATGGACTACTTCAACAATCATGGAATAAAAAGACAATTCTTCGTTGCTAGGACACCTCAACAAAATGAAGTTGTTGAAAGAAAGACCAAGACAATATAAGAAATGGCTCAAACAATGCTAATGGATTCCAAATTGACAGATATATTTTGGACATAGGCAATTCATACAACAGTTCACATTCATAACTGAGTAATTCTCATAAACAACACTGAAAAAACTTCTTACGAGCTATGGAAATGAAGACCAACAAATGTAAATCACTTCAGAGTTTTTGGAAGAAAATGCTACATCAAAAGAGAAGATAGAAGAATAAGAAAGTTTGAATCTTGTGTGGACAAAGGATTACTCGTTGGTTACTCAAGTACAAGAAAATCATACAAGTGTTACAACCTAAGATTGAACAAAGTGGTGTAAATCATCAACGTAACAATTGATGAAACATGTAGACAAGAATTAAAGGAATAAGAAAATGAATCAATGAAACAACTTTACGAAGAAGAAACAAAAGATGAAAAAGAAGGGGAAGATGAAGATGACACAACATAAACAAAAGAGAAAGTTAAACAAGTAACTCCAAAAACACCTAGCAGACGAGTATAAAAGAATCATCCTTTGGATCAAATTATCGAAAAAAAAGCCACAGGAGTTGAGACTAGAAGAAGAATTTGTTCACCATAACAAACACACCCAACACTCACATATATGATTGAACCAACCTATTTTGAAAAGGATAGCAAGGATGAATTTTGGAACAAGGCCATGGATGAATAATTTGATCAAATTGAGAAAAATGACACTTGGGAATTAGTTCCAAGACCAAAGGATAAGAATGTGATCGACACAAAGTGGCTATACAAGAATAAATTGAATGAAGATGGACATGTTACAAGGAACATAGTTAGATTGGTATGTAAAGGATATGCACAGGTTGAAGGAATCAACTTTGAAGAGACATTTGCCCCAGTTTCCAGAATGGAAGCAATATGATTTCTTTTATCTTATGCATTCTCCAAAAGTATTAAAGTGTATCAGATGGACGTAAAATCAGTTTTTCTGAATGGGGAACTTAAAGAAGAAGTTTTCATTGAACAACCATAAGGATTTCAGTTTTCATAAAATGCATATTATGTGTGTAAATTAAATAAGGCCTTTTATGGTCTAAAACAGGCTCCTAGAGCATGGTACTCTAGACTGGATAAATATCTACAACAGGGAGGGTTCAGAAAAGGAAGTGCAGAAAAAAAATCTACATCAAGGTAAGTCAAGATAGTATTTTATTAATTGAAGTTTATGTTGATGATATTATTTTTGGTAGTAATGATGACAAGTTAAGCCAGAAATTTGCAAAGGATATGTGGAATGAATTTGAAATTTCATTAATTGGAGAACTATCCTTCTTTCTAGGACTTCAGATACATCAAAGAAACCAAGGAATTTTTATTTCTCAAACCAAGTATATCAGAGAAATGCTAAAGAGGTTCAGAATGGAATATTCCAAACCAGTTATCACTCCTATGCGAACCAGTTGCAAGTTAAGAAAATATGATGATTCAAAGTCTACAGATCAGAGCCAATGCAGGTCAATGATTGGTAACCGACTATTTGTGATAGCATCTAGACCAGATGTAATGCAAGCAGTTGGACAGGCGACACAATTTCAAGCAACACCAAAGGAATCACATGTATTAGTAGTGAAGAGGATTTTCAGATATCTCAAAGGAACATAAGAGTTTGGAATATGGTATCTAAAAGGAAATGATTGTTGGATTACTGAGAGGGGGGGGGTGAATCAATAATAATGTAATTATAATCCTTTTTCTTCAAATATTATATCAATGTAGAATTATTATCCAATAATGAGAATTAATAAATAAACAATCACACACATACACAATACACCAGTGTTTTACGTGGAAACCCAAATTGGGAGAAAACCACGAAATGTTTTTTCTTATATGTCTTGAAGAATAAAATTCATTGGAAGCACCAACTTCCTTTTTTTTCCAGCTGCAACTGGAAGGAGGCTCCAACCCCCTAGATTCTCAGGCTACAACCCGAGGGAAGCTCCAACTCCCCAAATCTCTAGCTACAACCAGATGGAGGCTACAACCCCCAATGTTCTCTGGCTACAACTAGAAGGTGGCTACAACCACCTGTCCTTGCCCCGTCTTGCCACCCTGAAGTAGAAGTAGAATGATGGAACCACTGTCACACTATCATTGTGAGATATACCATTGTAAACCTGTACCAATAAATCTAAACTATGCATCAACCATGCATCAACCTGTAATCAACTTGTACCATAAACAAGTGCATCAACCATGCACCAACCTGTAATCAACCTATACCATAAACAAGTGCATTGATGCAGGAGCATCTCTCCATGCCATCCATTCACCCACGTCAGTGCGCACTCATGCAGGGCTAAAAGGGAGGCACAACCTCATTTTGAATTTGAATTGAATGTAAATAAATGTCTTAGGCTGGTGAGCCATGAATGCCATGTCTTTGCGCAGGCTGTAGATAAGATAGGCATTTATTA
>JZKD02S1613048.1:328982-363642 GCA_000966675.3 Picea glauca
GTTTAAGATATTCCTTCATCTTTGTGACTCCAAGATGAGCCATATACACCGCTCAATGAGCCTCATTCAAAATTAAATTTCTCAATTCGTCATTTGGTGGTACATAAATTATGCCATTGTATCTTAGTAGTCTGTCACTATTCAAAGAATATCTCCCATATCTAGGTATCATCATGGTATCTTGTCCTATATTGTATTTTACTTCCTTGTACCAATCATCATCAATCTGTAACACTAAAATATTTTCTCGAAGATTCGTCTTTAGTGGTATTACTGAGAAAATGTGAGGTATACAACTCAACACATCTGTTACTCTATTAATTGTTCCATTAATATACGTGATCTCAAAATTGTATTCACTTAAAAGTTTTGACAAACGACTTTTTCGCATGTTCAAGTCACTCAGAGTAAAAATGTGTTGTAATCCAGTGGGATCAGTTTTTAGTTTGAATTTTTGTATGATACGGTAGTGTCTCCAAACTTGTAAGGCATAAACAATCACTAACAATTCCAAATCGTGGGTTACGTAATTCTCTTCATGCCTTCTCAGTTTCCTTGAAATGTATGCGATCACTTGACCATATTGCATTAATACTCAACCTAATCCTTCCTTGGATGCGTTCATGCATACCGATTATTCCTTGTCCATATCCAGAACCTTCAGTATCAGTGTTGTTGTTAATAATTATTTAACCTTCTGAAATGCTTCCACGCATTTCTTAGACCATACAAATTTCTTATTCTTCTTCTACAATTCCGTAATTGGATTTTCTGTTTTTCAAAAACCTTCGATGAAACATCTATAGTAACCTGCTAATCCCATAAAAATACATACTTCTTGCATGGGTGCTTTCCATTCCATAATAGTTGATACCTTCGTTGGATCCACAACAATACCTTCTCTAGAAATAATGTGTCCCAAATAGTGAATCTTTGTCTGATAAAAAGAACATTTAGACAACTCTTCGTACAACTTGTTTTCCCTTAAGCACTGTATAACTAATATCGAATGTTTGTCCTACTCTTCTTTCATCCAAGATTAAATCAATATATCGTTAATAAATACTTGTATGAACTTGTCCAAGTATTCTTGGAACACCCCATTCATTAAACTCATGAACACACCATAAGAATTTGTCAATCCAATGTTGGCATATTTATTATGGGCAGACAAAAGGCAGAGTATTTGTTTGTCATTGATGGAAAACTCAGCCCGACGATGATGAACAAGAGAAAGTGGCAAGACCAACAGTGCAATGATGATCGCATGGCAAGATCAGAAGCATAAACTCCATTTAGGAGTTTCGGATACCGGGAGTTGGAGGAGTCAAGGAAGCAACTCACGGTAGAAAATCGCAAAATGCAAAACCACAACTTAATCTCCATTTCATAGTTTTAGATACCAAGAGTTGGAGGTGTCAAGGAAACTCATGACAAGAATGATGAAATCATGAAATGAGAAACCACGACATTTCATTGTTTCAGATACTGGGAGTTGGAGGAGTCAAGGAAGCAACTCACAGCAGGAACTCGCGATATGCGAAATCATGAAAAGATCTGGACCATCGAATCCTCAAGATTGTGGAATGTTGATTTGACTCCATTTCAAAGTTTCAGATACTGGGAGTTGGAGGAGTCAAGAGTCGAGACTCTTCATCACAAGAGTCCTGAAGTTGTGAAATGTGAAATGTCGAAATCCTGAAACAGACACATCAACAAAGACTCCATTTCAAAGTTTCACAGACCGAGAAATCAAAGATCAAAGGAACGAGGTTCCCTAACCTCTCGAACTCGCGATATGCGAAATCGTGAAATAATCCTAGTCATTGGATCAAGGACAAATCTGGGCCGTGAGAGCTAGGAGGTGAATGTGGAAGACCATGTCAGCAAGGACAAGTGGCAGCCTACGTCAGAAAGGACATGTGGCACAATCATATAATGACAAGTGTCAAGTTAATTTGGCATTTCAGGAACCTGGAAATCACAATTCTAAGTGACACATGGCAGAAACATGGATAACGACACGTCATCAAGTGACATCATTCCAGGAATTTATTTTCGGGATTTTTAGCATCAACTCTCCCCCAAAGTCCCGAAAGCTGAAGTTCTGGGGCAGAGGATAGTCGTCCGATCACCACGGATTGTGGACCGTTGATTTGAAGAGCGAAGTTCTCAAATGATTAGCGAATGGTAATAGAGTGTGGTCACATCGTCAAGAGTTGGAGGAAGGCACTAACAACTAAACTCCATTTTGGAGATTGTGACTTGGAGAGTTGAGATGCCTCGCAATAGGAATTCGCGACATGCGAAATCACGAAATGTCGAAATGTGAAAAACACCATTTTTTGTAGGCTATGGTCACCGTCAATGGTCATGTGAGAGGGAGGAGCTAGCACCAAGTTAAACTCCTTTTTTGGTGATCGTAACATGAAGAGTCGAGACTCTTCACCACAGAAATGACGAAATGTCGAAATTTGAAATGGTGAAATCAACACGAGACCTTGTGCTTGTAATCCAACGGTGTTGGATACTTGGAAATATAATCGAAGGGATACTGTTGCTCTTCACAGTTAATCGACCAGTTACAATTTAGTTAGCAGAACTGAATCATGACTCTTGGATGGTTAGAGATTCAGTTGCTGATACATTTTCTTGGAGGTTCACAGTGTAACTGCTAGAAATAACTGATGGTTTCTGCCAGAGGACTAAAAGTGGCCTCAGTGTGATTGCCAGAGGAGCTAAAGAGTCTCAAGGTATATTCCAGTGGAATGAAGACTGTTCATAGAGGCGATTGACAGTTGGAAGAGCATTGAAGTCTATAACTGTAGCAAAGAGGATGAGCTCGACTATGATAGAGAAGACTAAGAGTCTTGACTGCTAGACAGGCTAAGGAATCTCAACATAATACCCAGTGATGATGGACACATGGGTTTAACCGCCAGAGAAGTTGAAGAGTTGCTATTATGATCAGGCAGAGCACTCGACATGGGGAGAGCATGCAGAAGCATTGTGAATAGAGGATGCAGAAGATGCACAGAGAGAATAAAAATGTAGAACAGAGAAGAGATTGGGTGTTGTTGAGAGTGATTCAGGTGTGTAGAAGGAGGCAGAGTGCAGCAACCGAAATGGACAGAAGAGGAATGGTGCATAGAAGGGACATGGCGCATAGATCATAAAAGGCAGAAGAACATAAAGTGTAAGGAAGGGGGTGCAGGAAGACACTGATGTAGGTAGAGCAGAGAAGTGTAGTAGAACAGTGATGAGACCGGTAAGCCATTGATAAATATTGTATCACTGTGATAAATTTATATACAGAAAACTTTATATTTCAGGGTGGTAGGGAGGTTCTAGGGAGGACTGTTGTCCTCAGAGGTTCAAGTGGGTTCTTGAACATAGGGAGTTGTAGCTTCCATCTGGTTGCATCCAGAGAAACCAGGGTGGCAGGGTGGTGCAAGGGAGAACTGTTGTTCTATATTTTACAAGTTGGTGCCTGTGTGACTGGAAGTTGGTGCTTCCATCCAGTTGGTGCTGGAACACTTAGGGAGTTTTTGCTTCCTTCTAGTGGGTTCTAAAGAAACTAGGGAGTTGGTGCTTCCTTCTAGTGGGTGCTAGAGAAACCAGGGAGTTGGTGCTTCCTTCTAGTGGGTGCTAGAGAAAACAAAGAGTTGGTGCTCTCAGCAAGTTGCAGCTTGCAAAACAAAGGTTGTAGCCTCACAATGAGTTGGAGATCATATGTATGATAATGTACAGAATGTAAAGATTACTTATCATACCATGAAGAAGAGGTTTTTACCCTTTATGGGTTTCCTCAAGAAATATTTGTCTCTGTATATTTCATATGTGTGACTGATGTCAAATGTTCTATTGCTTACCTCCCTACATTATTGTGATTGTCATTAAGTGCTCTACAAAGAGTTTAAAATAAGCATAATTGTTTAAGAATGGTAACAACTGATTCACCCCCCCCTCTCAATTGTCCAACATCCAAATGGTAAAATAGTAAATTTGTAATTCCCAAATATTGTCTTAAACATTGTTTTAGGAATGTCTTCCTCTTTGATTCGCAACTGGTCGTATCCCGACCTCAAATCAATCTTTGAAAACATTTTTTCTCCCTTAATTTGATCAAATAAGTCATCAATTATAGGTAATGGATATTGGTTCTTGATCATGGGTTTATTTAATTGGTGATAGTCAATGCAAAGCGTCCATGATCCATCCTTCTTTCTTACAAAAATTACAGGTGCACTCCATGGTGATACGCTTGGACGTATAAGTCCCAAATCTAATAACTCCTTCAATTTCATTTTTAACTCTCCTAATTTAGGTGTTGATATCCGATATGGCGTTCTTTCAATTGATTATGTCCCATGTTTTAAATCTATTGTAAATTTCGTTTCTCTTTTTGGCGATAAACCAGGTAGTTCTTCAGGAAAAACATCAGCAAACTCCAATACTACTAGAATGTCTTCCAATATTTCCATGTCACATTTTTCATTAAGAGCTAACATGGTGTACACATTACATTCCTTGCGCATGATTTTATATAATTGTAGGGAATAAATAATCTTAGTGATACTCCTTGGTTTCTTCCTACAATTACGCTTCTCTATCTCAAATCGTCAATTAATCTTAATCTCTTCGTCTTGCAGTTAAATATCGCATCATGCAATTCTAACCAATCCATTCCAATCACAATGTCGCGGGATCCCAAGATGGTGACATAAAGGTTTACATTTGTGATGAAATCACCCATGTTAATGTTACAATCCTTAACCTTTCCTCCAACCTTTTTCTTGGCTCCAGATGGAATTTCCACATATCTAAACTCATCTTGTTCGATTGCCTTCACCTTAATTATTTTAGTAATGACACTAGATATAAAACTCTCAGTAGCTCTTGGTTTTATGAAAACACTAAACTATTGATCTGTTATCATACATGAAGTCTCGAGCATTGTAGACTGATGCTCATCCTAACAATTATTCATCGTTGCATGAATCCTATGGGCCTTGCCTGAATCTCCCACTATCATCTATCCAGCTGATTTGATATTTATTTCCTTTTCAATAGGAAAATATCTTTGATAGTGTGGCTCTCTACAAGTCTGACATCTATTCTTAGGTTCGGTGCTCTTAGTTCCAAAGGAATAATTGTTGGTCTAGGGTTCTGAGGCCTCGATATATTCTACAGAATAGATCTAGATTGTTGTTGCTTTTTAGGATGACACAACTGCTACTATGGTGGTTCTCTATATGAAGTATTGTGACTGGTATTTGGCCTAGGTGGTGTAGAAAATATTGGTCCTCTGGGTGTGTCACAGTGCCTAGAAGTCCATCTAACATGTGTTTACTATTGCGGTGTTCTATGTGATTCATATCCCGTCTTCCTAGAAGGAGTCCTACCCTGACCCCCACTATTCAAATCATCTTCAGCAATAAAATATTTATGTACTACATCATGCAAAGTCTGAGGCATCAGGATCCTCACCTTAGTACAAAGGTTGAAGTTGAGACCAAACATAAACTTATTAACCTTTAATTTTTCAGTGTTAAAATTTAGAGCATATATGATAAAATCCATAAACCTAGCCTCATACTCATGCACTGTACAAATTCCCTGTCATAAAGCATTGCATTCATTAAGTTGGCGCTCAATGAACTCCTTAGAAAAGTACCTCTCATGGAATCACTACTCAAAAAATTCCCAAGACACGTCTTCTACGACCATATTCAATTGTGGAAAGAGTGTCTTCCACCAGAGAAACACACTCCCTTTCAATTGGAAGACCACCATGCAAACCTTCATGTTGGAGGTATACTCATACAATGCAAAGAACATTGTCATATTCGCCAACCAAGTTTCGACGGCTAAAACATCCGTGCAACCCAATAACTCGATAAATTTTACCTTCTTGAGTTCTCTATGAACACTACAACTCACTACATGAGGGAATTGTGAACCCTCTTTAGGTACTGACTCCCTTCCCTCATCGCGATCAAGGCGATTCATCAGGGCCTTAGACATCCTCTGAAAAGACCTCATCATTCCCATGACATCACCCACTGCAACTTACTCCTGCTTAGTAGTTTTCTCTTCTCCCTATGAAGCAGATCCCTTGGGTGTATATGTGCTTGGAAGAGGTATACCTCTTCCTCTCACACCCCTACATCTACTCATTCTCTGTTCTCTTACCACAATTCTTACATAAAACAGAAGCATTGGAAGTCAGAACGAATCCAATGTCGTAGAGTAGAACCCTACTCTGATACCATATGTAATGTCCCCTTTTAAACATCATGAGTAAGTAAGAAAGTACTAACTAATCCCAAATTTTCAATTACAATATAAAGTAAACATCAATATGAAATCAATGAGTAAAAAAAATTACCTTCTTAAAACACTTTACTCAATGCATTTCTCTAAAATCCCTAAGTAGGTGTCACGAAAATTCTAGACATGTTCAACAATGGTTAATCAAAACATAAATGTATATAAACATTCCTCTAATTAACATCAATAATCATTATCATTGATTATGTAATACTATGCTTGCATCAACAATTCTAACATATTAAGAACTTCTTGCAATTCAATACCAATTCAAGGAGATCTATATACGATGCAGAGTGTAACCATTTAGTTAAATATCTATCTTACACTAGGTGACATACCTTGCACAATAGTTAATCATGTAACGACCCTTTTATTCTTACCAACAAGATTAAGTTCGATAAAGATTTTCATTACTTGTTTGGTTACTCATAGGGGTAAATTATAACAATGCATCCCAATTCAATGATCTATTTTTATATGCTAAAAGAATAAAAGAGTGCAATTTGAGGGTTGTGGAACTTGTGCACTAAATTTTAATATTACTACAAGGTCATACTTAAATACCCAATTGTCATGAGTCTAAAATTTACCACTTCTTATGCTTACATTCAATAAAAGAAAATGATTTTTTATCATTAACCCATTTCCTTTGTTTTCTAGTCATAAATTAAAATTAAGCTAATTCATCCATTTCACTACTTTTATTTGTAACATTTTAATTTCAAAGTCATTAATTTAATTTAATAAAATTAATGATTAAAATGGGGTCTTCAATATCTAAAATCATGAAGTACCACACTATGTATAATATCATTAATTTATAACTAGTAGAATAGAAACATTGGATTGGGTCATTAACATCAAAGAAATCGACAATGTTAATATATAAATATATCATTAATTTAAAATTTATAAATTAATTCAAGAGATTGGATCTGTCCTTAATCTCTAGCAATCAAATGACATGCTAAATGAATTATAATTTCGAATTTCCTTTTAATTATTAATGTAGCTATACTTATTATAATATCAATTATATATAATATGTGTATAAAAAGAAATGACAAGTTCCTTCGATGCAAAATCATATTGAAGTCAACGAAAAAAAAATAGCTTCAGGACCCGAATCAGCTTCGATTTTCCATGACAAATATAAAGGGACATGCTGCACTTTGGTAGGATATGCTATAAAAGGAAAGGGTAGACAACCAATAGGAGAATATTAAAACCTGGAGAAATGTAAAATTCCCTCTATTGCGTCTTAAAGTAATTGAGAAACAATATGAGATATTTTGTTTTTGAAACATTAATAAAACATCATTTTAACAAGTGAAACATGATATTAACATACTTTAGAAATACACATTCTATTCCATTCATATCATTGCATAACTAGATTTAGATACAACTTCAATGTATTAAAGATCTTCCATATCATATAACATCACATACAACAAGAGTACAACATCGTGATTATTTAATATCAACCACAACTAGTTTCATCACACAAAATCATTGCTTCTAACAGAAAAATCATCATACAAGGCAATAAAAAATATCTATCCATCCAATCTATCTGCAAGGTTAGGACCTCCAAGACACATAATCAACGCTCAAGTACATGATTTATCTGATTTATTTTGACCACTTAAGGTATCAAGACTGGAGACTATTCTGAGGAACAAGGAAGCATCTAATTCCCTTATCCAAACTCGAATCTAGACTCAGGATCAATATCAGTAAAGTACCAAATAATAACACAATTTAAATCATTAAAATCCCAATTACTAGTCAAGTTTTCCTTCCCTTAAACGTTAAAAAACCATAACTAACCATCATCTAGATAATATTCCATATCCTTATGAATTTCATCAATTAATCACAATTCACCATTTAACATATGTCTTTCTTTTCCCAAGGAAATACAAGCATCAATCATTAATTAAAACTGGATAGCCTTCCAATGGACAAATCAAGTAATCAAACATTATGAGTTAGCATAATAGATATATGTAAAAATTTGGAAGAGAAACTCTCAACCACCGATAGGAGACTGTAAACTTTATGCGTGCTTTCTAAATCAAAGATGTCATGATAAGTAAAATTTTTGTTTGTGTAATGTTAGTTTCTAGAAATGAGAATTCAATTTTGTTTTCGGATACAAATTTCTCTTCTGAGAATCACAAAACAAGGTTTTCCCAGTGCCAAAGCAAGAGGTGCGCAGAAGGACCTTTTGAAATAGAAATCTCACGAGAGATAGTGAAACTACACAGATTAATCACATTAAGTGAGCAAGAGACCTCTTAAAGTTTAGATCTCAGGAGGGAACACACCGAGTGTGCAAGAGAAAAGAATTGTCTTGGTGACAAATATCCATGAGGGAAAGTGAGGGTAAGTCTCCAAGAGGATAATTTCGTTGTTTTAGGTTTGAGTGGATGAGATCTAATCTGGTGAAATCGAAATCCCTTAAGCATTAGATCATATCGGAGATGCATACTCATTAAACCCTAAGAACTTCAGGAGGATTATAGTTTCTTGTATTAAGTGGGCCCGAAGCCTGAAATCACAGACATAATCTACACCGTAGATCAGTGGGAGAATACTTGCCATTGGATCCATAATAATTCGGTGATTTGTCAAGTTTGATTCATAATTGTCTAAGAGTTGAAAAACCCTAAATATCTGAAGTCCCAAAGTGAAGGATAGTCGTAGATTTGGCGATCGATTATTGTAAATGTGTTGAACCTGCATAGAATAGATCTAGCTAAACAATAATACACACATTTGTAGAGAGAATTGGAGAAAGAAGAAGAAGGAGAGAAAGAATGAAATAATTCTCATTAACTGTTGTTCCACACTCAAAGAGTGAATAATTTACAATAGATATAGGATACATGAGTAACTAATGAGCCTTAGTGGTGGTCTAGAGTGATCTGGACACACACCAACAATTACGAGAGTAAACTGCCACCTAGTCTAGTCTCTTAGGCAGTTACGAGAGTGAACTGCCACCTAGTTGAGTTAACTAGTCAACTAGTCTTCAGTTAACTGAATGAACAAAGAGTAGTGAGGAGTTAAATCAGGAAATCAAGGGTAATGCGCCAGTCTGGTGATGATCCCAAGGCAATTGTTCATTAGTTGGTGATGATCCCAATGTTGCATGGTGACAAAACCAATGTAGCATCTAAACTCAACTCAACTAGTCAAACTGAAGTGTCAACTGAAAGAGAATATTCTCTAGGTGGAATATTCTCTCCCCTAAAATATAGGAGACTAGATAATGAATAATAAACAAGGAAAAACCTTAGGATAATAAATTCTAAGTTTGTGTGAAGTAACTCCAACACCCCCCCTGAACATCACTATGGTGAAAATAAATATTGGGTCCCAAAAACGAGGCCATGTTAGGTACCCAAGTACAAAAGATACACTGAAAATAAAGTGAGGAAAGAGGGAAAACATCATGGGAAACCCCCCCCCCTCAAGGTACAATGTATGTAAAAAAGAAGAACTACAGTTTCTAAGCAACTGTGTCCTTCACTCCAAGACGACCTCACAGAGAATGGAATTTCTACTCAGTGAAGGTCTTGGTGAAAATGTTTTTTGTTTGTTCTGTTGAAGGACATAACTGTAAGTCGATGATCCCCTCATGTACTAAGTCCCGGATGTAGTGCATGTGGATCTCGATGTGCTTCATCTGCTACCTATGAACTAGATCTCTGCAGAACTTCAGAGTGCTCTGGTTGTCACACCAGATGACGATCAGTCGATGAAACTAAATGCCCAACTCAGTGAGAAAATGTTGTAGCCACATAGCCTGAATGGTTATGATAACTACCCCTTTGTACTCTGCCTCAACTGAAGATAGAGCAATGGCAGCTTGCTTCTTGCTTGACCAACAGATAGGCCTAGAACCAAGACTGAGTGAGTAACCAAATGTGGACTTGCGATCAATGCTATCACCAACCCAGTCAGAATAAGTAAACCCAATGAGATCTAATGTAGAGTTTGATGCATAATGAATCCCAAAGGTGATGGTGCCCTGTAAGTATCGAAGGATACACTTTGCAACTTTCCAATGTAGCTCATGCGACTCCTGCATGAACCTAGAAACTACGCCAATTTCATATGAGAGGTCTAGTCTAGAGTGTGTGAGATACAATAAGATCCCCACTAGTTGTTTGTACAATGTGCTTTCAACCAGTGGAGTCTCCTCGTCATCCTCAAGTTTGACTCCTAATAGGAAAGGAGTCAGAGCAGACTTGCAGTCTGTCATGTGAAATATTTCAAGGAGATCCCGTGCATACTTGGCTTGAGACAGTTTGATGCCTGATGCATCAAGAATGATCTCAAGTCCAAGGAATAAGTGTAGCGGACCCATGTCCGTCATCAAAAACCTGTCATGAAGAATCCTCTTGAATGCAACAATCACTAAAGTCGAGTAACCGATGATCAACAAATCATCGACATACAAAACTAAAAGTAGAAGTGAATCAGTCGTCCTAAGCATGTATACATTCGGGTCTAATTTACAATGTACAAAGTTCTATGACAACAGGTAGGAGTCCATATTGGCATA
Organism: Picea glauca; assembly: GCA_000966675.3. Taxonomy (NCBI): domain Eukaryota; kingdom Viridiplantae; phylum Streptophyta; class Pinopsida; order Pinales; family Pinaceae; genus Picea; species Picea glauca. Next base: position 339,898 of record JZKD02S1613048.1, read on the forward strand.
CCATGCCCTCAGAGCCTTCTTGAGGCCATAAAGTGACTTCTTTAGTCGACAGACCAAATATGAGTCCTACATAAATCCCTGGGGTTGCTCCATGTAGATCTCCTCAGAGAGATCACCATGAAGAAATGCATTCTTCACGTCCATCTGATGGACTTCCCATCCCTTGTCTTCTGCAATGTCAAGGGCCAATCGAATGGAATCCATCTTCGCTATTGGGGCAAAGGTCTCATCATAGTTAATACCATGAACCTACTGAAATCCTTTGGCGACAAGCCTAGCTTTCTATTTGTTGATTTGTCCATCTGTTGTGCTCTTGGTCTTGTAGACCCAACTGCATCTGACAAGTTTCCTCCTAGAAGGAAGGGGAACCAGATCCCAATTTTGGTTCTCGAGGAGGGAGTTTTACTCCTCCTGCATGGCAGATTCCCAAAAGGGATTTCTAGCATCCTCACCATAAGACTATGGATCGAAAGACTGAACTAAGAAAATATGCTTGGAGGGAAATGGTTCAATGGTAGTGAGTGCAACAGGAGGCTCCTTGAAATCATATTGAGTCCTCCTAGTATCGAATGGACCACCAATGAGATCCCCTGCATCCTGAAGAGTAGTTTGTGCCCACTTGGGCCTCTGCTCTGGCTCTGCAACTGCATCTAGATGATCTAACTCTGCATCTGATTGTACTGACTCTGAATATGAATCATCTGATTCCTCTGAATTAGAACTCTCATCTGAAGAAGAATCATCATGTGCATGCTCATCATCTCAAACAGGTGGAAGAGTGAAGGTGTCTGCATGAAGCTGTTGAGGTAGATGCAAGACACTTTCCTTGAATTGGAGACTATGCTCAATGGTGAGTCAGTCCAAGGAAAGATAAATAAGTTTATATCCCTTCACACCATCAGGGTATCCAACAAAAATGCACTCAGTTCTCTGTGGATCAAATGCCTTCCTCTTTTAAGATGGAATCCAGGCCCATGCACGAGAACCAAAAATGCGAAAGTGGGTCACTTCTGGTTTGAGGCCGCTCCAAGCCTAGTAGGGGGTGTTATCCTTGAAAGATATATGGGGAGATATATTTTGGATGTATGTTTCACAATTAAGTGCTTCGGCCTATAGTCTCTGTGGTAGTGACTTTGCATGCAACATGGATGATGCCATCTCCTTTAGAGATCTATTTTTCCGCTCAGCAAATTCATTTTGCAGGGGAGTGTAGGGAACTATATGTTGCAACTAAATCCCTGCCTCATGGAAAAGATTATGGATCTCATGATTTAAATACTCTTCCCCATTATCATTTCGAAGGACTTTGATCTTCTTTTTGGATTGTGTCTCAACCAAAACTTTGAAATCTTTGAGATGTGGAAAGACTTATGATTTTTTCCTGAGAAATTAGATCCAAGTAAAACGTGAGAAATCGTAAAAAAAAATGAGAAAAAACCTTGTTTTTCTGATCGATGGATGTGGAAAAGGACCCATGAGGTCACTGTGTATCAGATCCAAGGGCGCAGAAGCTCACTGAGACTTTCCTTTGTCAAATTTCTCTTGAGGGTGTTTTCCAAGAACACATCCCTCACATACTCCCTTGGAGAAATGGATGTCTAGTAGACCATTAGACAATTTGTGCTTGCTAAGATGTTGCATGTATCTAAAATTCAAATGTCCAAACCTTTCATGCCATATCCTACTACTTTCATCAGCATGAGTAAGCAGTAAAGCAGAATCAGGTTCAATGAATTCAGAAAATGTATACAATTTAGACTGATGATTTACCTCACCGGTAGAAACCCTGGAGTTGGTTTGCATGTTGTATATGTCCAAGGAATTTGGTGTGAAGATGAATTTCTTTCTGGTGCCAGAATTCATCATTTGATACATAGAGAGAAGGTTGACAAAAATCTTGGGAACATGCAGCACATTCTCAAAACTTCCATTGGTGAGTTCAATCCTTCCTTTGTCGGTGACTTCGAAAGAAGAGTTGTCCCCCATCAGAATAGGAGGACCTTTGCATGCATCCAAACAAGAATATACTTATTATGAGGTAGCCATGTGATGTGATGCTCCTAATTCTACGATCCAAGCATCGGGATAGGAGTTGATGGCAATCAAGGCATGGCTAGAATTGTCATTCTTGGAATTTGGATCTTCTGGCTTCTTCTTCTTTGCACCCTCAGGGATGCGATCTCAAAAGTTTTTTTGTTGAAGTATCTGAGACATCATATCTATTTTGTTTTTTTCATGCATGTGGATTCTGAATGGAATCCCTTGTGACAGTATGTTCATTTCTCTCCTTTTCTTCCTTTTTCTCCTTTGGATCCGGAGGCATCAGTGAAGGGTTTTGTGTACCCTTCCTTCTTTGTATGTGCATGATATTTCTACTTATATTTATCTTTAGATTTATGATATTTGTGGATTCCATCATGCACAGTAAGTGCATGCGCCCTTGGGCCTTTGATTGCACCCATGTTGATGAGCTCGGTTTGCTCTTGTGTCAGGAATTCGATAAAGTCCTCAAGGGAAGGCATCTTCCAGGTGGCTCCAGAGGAGAATCTGACAGTGTGGAATGTAGATATGAATACTGAGAATTCAGGACCAATCTTGGAGAGAATGGTGAGAACCATTTGTTTCTCATCCTTCGATTTATCAACCCCGCAAGCTTTGAGTTGCAACAGTAAATCCTTGAATTTTGTAAAGAAATCTTGGATATTCTTAAAGCTTTTTGGATCCAATGTGAGAATATCCACCTCCATCATGTGTCCCCTCATCTCATCCTATTTTCCAAATATCCCTTCTAATATGCTCCAGGCTTCATTGGGAATCTTACAGGAAGATATATGAAAAAAGAGACCGGGAGAAATAAGACTGCAAATTGTTTCAAGTGCCTCATCCATGCGATTTAAGTACTTGGATTTTTCTATGGATGATGTCATATATGTATCTGTATTCATGGTTAATCTATACAACCCTCTAGATCGAATATGTATGGCTATTTTCTCCTTCCATGCAAAATAGTTCTAAGGCGTAAGAATGAATTCTTTTTGGAATTCCATCTTTCCACTGTCTTCAATCTTTTGTACCTGCAAAATAATTTGGTGTAGATTTTTCTTAGAAGACTGTTAGCTCTGATACCATGTAAATGTGTTGAACCTACACAGAATAGATCTAGCTAAAAAATAATACACACATTTTCAGAGAGAATTGGATAAAGAAGAAGAAGGAGAGAAAGAATGAAAGAATTCTCAATAACCGTTGTTCCACACTCAAAGAGTGAATAATTTACAATAGATATAGGATACATGAGTAACTAATGAGCCATAGTGGTGGTATAGAGTGATCTAGACACACACCAGCAGTTACGAGAGTAAACTACCACCTAGTCTAGTCTCTTAGGTAGTTACGAGAGTGAACTGCCACCTGGTTGAGTTAACTAGTTAACTAGTCTTAGTTAATTGAATGAACAGAGAGTAGTGAGGAGTTAAATCATGAAATCAAGGGTAATGCACCAATCTAGTGATGATCCCAAGGCAAGTGTGTATTAGCTGGTGATGATCCCAATGTTGCATGGTGACAAAACCAATGTAGCATCTAAACTCAACTCAACTAGTCAAACTGAAAGAGAATATTCTCCAGGTGGAATATTCTCCCTTAAAATATAGGGGACTGGATAATGACTAATTATGACTAATAAACAAGGAAAAACCTTAGGATAATAAATTCTAGGTGTGTGTGAAGTAACTCCAACAATTATTAGTTGTTAGATCTATGAGCCTTCATTCTTTGGAGGTTCGGTAATTTGGTACTCCAACAGAATTAGAGTCATGAAGCTAAAGGTTAAGGAACTCTTGGAGTCCTGGAGAACGGAGTAAATAATTACCGTCAAACGTTGGGTACACGTGTCTATAGATTCTGAGTATTAGGAATTCAACCATTCAGGAGGTGATGGGTGAAAGTTTCTTCGGTGAGAAAAGTCTCGAACTCCCAGAGCCCAGAATTAATCTTGACCACTGTCGATGGTTAATCAAGGACCATCAGATATGTGGGTTTATCCTTCACTAGTTTGGAGGTAACATGAGTTGTAGAATCATAAACTTATGAATCCTGGAGCCCCTGAATTTCTTATAGTCGTAGATTAGAGCAAGGTGTGGGAACCGTTCATCTTTGAGTTGTTCAGGATTTGTACTTAGGCAAAACAGATTCTTTGTTGCAAAAAAGTGAGAAACTCCCAGAATCCCAAATTTCGGAGTAGACGACAATCGTTGATCTTAGAGAAGTGTAAGTCATGATATCTCTGAGCCCATCGGAGGGTCGGTGATCCGGATGAAACAATATCAAGTTATGAAAGAGGAGAAAAACCCTGAATTCTAGAGTTCCGGAGTGGATCTCCACCGTATATTCTCGTGTGAGGAGAATCTTCACTAACTGTTAGATTAAATCTATAATCATCAGTGAATGTGAGTGAAATTTTAGGGTTAACCTACAATTGTTAGTTACCTTCTCTCTACCACCCAATTTGGTTGATAATCACTTTGGGTGAAAAGGAGTGTTAAATTTGACAACCTCTGGAGCATCGGAGTCCGAAGCTTTGAATAGCACCCTTTTTGGTTAGCACTAGGTTCTAGGATGTCGTCACATGCATGAATTTTTCAAGGAAAAAGGGATAACGAGCTACAGGTTAAAATTCAAACTCCAGAGACTTCAACGGGCTTCCCTCAGTTATGAAAACTATGGATTTAACTTCAAAATAACATAGACATTCATGCTACCAGTACTTTGGATTAAACAAAAAAATTGACAAAGAAAAAAACGATATAAAGTTTGGAGTTGACAAAATTTCACAGAGGTCCATAATACAAAGAATTTGAATTGACATAAGCATTAACAAGAAAAAGATACAAGGTTTCAGATCCATAATACAATTAGATAGAGATCCCATCATGATACTTGAATTAGGATTTAAATGTAAATCGACAAAGGTACAAATTACAGACGGAATTGATTTGTCATAAAATCAACAAAGGATATACGATGTGAATTAAATTAGGCTTTCGAAAGAATTTTATCAAAGACACTCATGATACAAATCAGAACTAAATTCTTAATTGACCAGCGAACAATGCATTGTTAAATTTCCTAACATAATCTCAACTAAAAACTCTGATCAAACATATTTCAAATATGGATGAAAATACAGACTTTAAACATAGACTATACGCAATATAAATTCACATTATACAATGAGGATCAGACCATTCAATTAGATTTCTGAAAACGTCTGAAATTTACAGTGAAGATTTAAAATATAACACTGTAACTATTATGCGTTTGGAAACAAATGTAACACATGGCATTCAGACTTTCCAATGATTCTACAATGACTCTATCAATCTATTGCACTAATACACTCATAATATAAATAATTTCAGAATATAAATATACCAGGACCAATGAAAGGTGTGTAATGAAGATGCCCTTCAAGTCTTGCGCTCCTTATTTTTCTTCACTTGCTAATCATAGAGATGTCACCGATACCTCCCAGCCAATGCTAGGGGTACTCATATTCCCCCTTATCCCCCCCCGATCCGCAAAGGGCCACACACAGGAAACCAAAAATAATCACTGCAAGACTTGAGTTTCCACTGTTTTTACAAGCTTGGTATCCCTACTCTCACAAGTAAAACATAGTCCAATAAAAATTTGGCAGCATAACAATGCTCAACAAAATCATATTTCCCTTTCCCTTCTCCAGAATTTTTTTTTAATAGACTTTTTTTCATTGACACATGTCCTCATGCACAGATAATTAATGTTTTAGTTAATTGTAATTTGGATTACTCACTCACACACTTGTCACAATCTCTCCAAGTTACACCACTAATTACCATTCTTATTTTATTTAAAAAGGTCAAAATCCCTCACAATCCTCAATATGTTCCTATTTTCACTCCTAGGTGTCCCTTTGTTCCCGAGATTCTCATTTGAGTGTCCCCTAACTAGATCTTTACTAAAGTTTAATTAGGAGTCTTATTCTACTTAGACTAATGTAGTTTGACTTTAGATTCTATTCTATGTACAACCAACCTCTCAAGTTATTATTTATTTCTATTTCCTTTTTATTAAATCCATACACACATGTGGATTTTATTCAATCTTTGTATTTTTCCCACCTTTTCCTAGAATTAGATTTATCCGAAATTTAATATTTTAGACTTAATATTAGGCTTAGGCTTAGACTCTTGTTAGGAATTTTGTACTAAATCTATTGTTTAATTAATTATTTAATCCAACAAGGTCTAAATATTTGAATGTTTTTCTAGGCCATCTAGATTTATTGACTTAAGTTTAATTATGTGACATTCCCTTCAAGACGCACCTCCATGCTCCAAGGGTGTCACTCGCCTCTGTGCTCCAAGGGTGCCACTCTTCTTAGAATTTTTTTGGACGTTGTTCAAACCCTAGGAGTCAACACTCCACTCGGTCGACCTTGTGAGAGACTAAGTGCTTCTAAGGAATAAGGAATTCACATTATTGCACGCTCCTTAGAAATATTCATGAGTGACTATCTCAGTCTACCCTCATGGCATCATGGACCTTTCGAACTAGGTAATCGTTATTCTATAGTTCATACCATGGTGGGAGTTCTAGTAGGCTATGACAGGGACGTTGTCACACCTCTCCCTCAATTTTTTGGTTTTTGTGCATGACCCCTCTACTCCTTATGTGAGTCAGATTAGCAAGAATCATCAAGCCTACATCCATTGTCAATAATTCCATATACATAAATCATATTATAATCAATCATACATCATATGTGCATGAAATGAAATACTCAATAGATACAATCCACTCCCTGACTCAATATAGAGTCCAAGGGAATCCATTGATTCCATCAACATCCTTAACTTGTCATGTGTCCTGCATACTCAGTACCATTCTTCAAAAGCATCTGTCAATATATATACATCAATATAATAAAAAATCCATAACACCTCAACATCATCATATATAACTCATAATCTGAACAAAATCACAGAGTACCATACCCGAATTACTTGCAAGCAAGTGTCCTCAAAGAATAAGTCAATAATAGTGTGCTCAGTAGAGCGGGATGTTACAAGGAAGATGATGAGAAAAATCAAGGAGAAATTTCTTATTATCTATTACCAACAGAATTTTTGTAAGCAAGTACAAATCTTGAGGTGGAAAGATACATGTGTCTCAAATTATTGTCACTTAGATCAAGGATAAAGGAACCAAAATATCAAAGAGTGGAAAGATTCATGAATGGGTTGAAATATCAAATTCAAGATGAGATGAGCATGCATTACTTTTGTAATGTAGATTAATCCTATCAAGTTGCTTTAAAGGTGGAAGAAAATATTGACAAGAAACTACGATAGAAATTATGAGGGAAAGGACCCAGAGGTACAGGCAGAACAAATGTTGCTAGAGGCACTGGAAAGGAGGATGAATCCACTAGTATCCAAATTAATAGAGGAGGAAATGGAATTGGAAGGGGCATAGGATTCAGAAGAGGAAAATATGAGTATATTTTACTTAATACGGATGTGTAGTATAGGGACATGAGGTATTTGAATGTCCAGAAAAGCATAATTCAGGAAAAATAAGTGAATCCAAAACCTAGGTCTCATAGGAAAAGGAGGCACCGATTGTTGATGAAAATGTGATGGTACTTAAATAGAAGAAAGTTGAGAATCTATTGTTCTAGAGAGTGTTACTTAAATGTGAAAATAAGATAGTAGAAGATCTTGAGAAGAGAAACAATGTTTTTAACCTGGTCATATATGGTGGAAGTATAGAAAATTTGGTGTCCACTGAAGTCATGGAGAAATCAAAATTAAAATGTGTTCCCAATCCCAATCCATATTGGGTTCTATAATTAATTTTATCCCCATTTTGTGGGATAACTAAGGAGATTATGTCTCGAGGCCCTCAGGTTGCACATATCAAGTTTCAAGAAACTACATTACTAGTAGTGTCCACTTGCACAGATGAAGACCCTTCTCACCACCACAGAGGTCAGGATTTTCAAGATGGCATCCACCACACCCGTTGGCTTCCTGAAGGAAATAGGCCTTTCTCCATGAGGTAAAAGTCAAGTATTATAGTGAGTGTGATTTCAATATTTGAGGCATTTGAGTATGTTGTATCTTAGATTGCTCTAGGTTTCATGACATATGCTTGGACATTATGCATGTTTTTTCATGTTTTACCTTCATGGTTGACATTGTGCCCTAGTAATTGTTCTTCCTTAGGAATGGGTTTGTTACTAGGAACTCCCTTGAAGATCCATCATACCATTACCATCCATAATTACCACTTTCGATCACTAAAACCCCCCATTTCCTTATCTCTTGAGATTTAAGGGTGTACTGAACCAAGAAGGGGTTGTCCCTCAATCTATGGGAAGAAAAGGTTGAATTCTGAGAGGGATTAATGTTGGTTAAAAAGATAAAATACTATATATAAACCTTCCAGATGCTTCGCCAAAGGATCCCCCAACAAAGAAATGAAATTCTTATCTATAAGAAAAGGGGTAACCACAAGAATAATGATAGAATTCTTAGGGTGTTAGTTGGAGGATAGGAGCTCTCATCACGAGCCGACCTATCATGATCATGGGTATCTAGTGGTATGAAATTACTATCATTTGGTCACTAAGCTAGGGTAATGGCTCTCAGTTGCATGGCTGAGAGAAAGGCCGTATCTTCATGATCCATCCTTTTCATTTCCACAAGGTATATGTGAGTGACACTGTCATTATCTGGACAGCACACCGGAACAATGGAATTCAACTCATCTTTTAAAACATTAAAGAAACAATGAATGGAAAGAAAATGGGCTTGGAAAAAGTGCATTGCAAACAAAGGTGCCACACACCCTCTACAAAACAACCCATGAATGAGACACTAAAACACCTTGTATGTCATGAACCTCATTCCCAATGAGTCTTGATCCTTAACCACTTCATCCACTTTACATGGATTAGAGAGGGATCACTTGGGAAACTTTCCTTTACTAGGAAAGATCTACCCAATAGGACACCTCATCAACCCTCCCATATCCAAGCTTGGAAATTCGCATAATGTATTTGAACACTTACTTGTTTGACAACATAATAATTGATCTTATCAATTGGGAAACATTCATTTACCTAGGAAATATCTACTCAAAAGAACACATCGTCTACCCTCCCCATATCCAATCTTGGCAAGTCGCATAATGTCTTTGAGAACTTACTTGTTTGACAGGGTAATCTTTGATGCACATGCTTGGGTGGCTCATTTATTGATTTGATTTACTCATCATGATATTTTGACTTGCGATCCTTGGAGGGCATGCTTATTTATCTTTGCAAGACTATTGGCACAAGGGTAGACCTAGGGTTCACTCCAAGAGCACACCAACAAGCCCTAACTACTGGCCCTTTTGTCAACACCTGCAAAGTAGATATAGTCTCACCCAAAGAAAATATGAGGGGGTTGTAGGATAGAGGTGTTTGAAAACAAGGGGAATATCAAGAGGATCAAATCACAAGAATAGCATAGCATTCATACATCACTCATCAGCTTGATCTACTCCATGCATCTATCAGATCTACTTTAGCAATGAAATAAAAATATATGAAGAAAAATACAAATTACCAATCACACACACAACACAAGATGTACGTGGTTCACCCTCTCTCTAGGGATACATCCACATAATGGTGCTATATTATATTGATGTAAATCATATAGTTCTTGTCTGTGCACTTAGCTAGCAGATATCCTCTCTTCTCCTCTCTTTCTCTCACCCCCTTGTGCACCCATCTACAGGGTTGATCTTTGCACCCAGCTGAAGATCTTATAATATCGGAGGTGATTTCACTCAACACCTCTCTCTGTCTCACAATACTCTTCTCTCGACCAACTCGGTATCAACAATAACAATAAAAACACATCAACCCAAAAGTACCAACCCAACCTAGGCCCTTTAGACCTCTATTTATACATTACAATCATTCACCGACATCCTTAGACCGAAACCTAAGTGTCCAAAACCCTAGATACCAAAAACCTTGACGTCTAAACCCTAGGTCAACTTGACCCACTTTTTCCAGGCTTCGCCAGCCTATCTTTCCTTTCCTCTCACACGATGCTCCAAAACATCCAATGGTGGCCTTTTCTCACTTTTTGAGTTGTCCTCGATTCTTCTTCCTTTCTTATATGTCATCCCCGATATCCTTTCATCCAACGGATTGCTTTTCCGTACTTCACTCCATATTTTCTTCTCGTCTCCTTACTTCACCCTAGTAATAGCTACTGTGTCTTCCACGAAGTGCGTATTTCACCTTTTCTTTCTTGATCTTCACTCTCTTCCATGCCCCCAACACTCACCTGTGACTCATCCCGAGGAACTTCATATCTGATCCCTCTGTTTTTCTTTTTCCTTAGACTGTGTAGGGAAGCCTTTGATTTCTTCTCTATGCCTCCTTCCCATCCTTGTGAAGACTGTATTTTATGTGTCGGGTACTTAGTTTCAACTACACCTAGTACCTAGACCATTTTCTTCTTGCTCTTACTGAGGTGTGCGAGGCAACTAGTTGTTGTAGTACAACTTCAACTGACTCCCATTTACTAATCCTTCCTTCCATTCTCCCTTCAATGTTTTCAGTTGCGCAACTCCCCCTTCGGTAACATAAGCAATCTCATATGGTCCAAGCCAATGCATTCTGAAATTCCTAGGATGTTTCAGGAACTTACTGTCATACACCAGTACTAAGTCACCTTTATTGAATGCCTTCCTTTTGATGTGCTTGTCATGATATTTTTTCTTTGTTTCCTTCTAAACCTGTTGTTGGAATCCTACAAGACATCTATCTTCTTCCAATTTGACCAACTGTGCAAGCCTCTCTTGAACTTCTCTAGTATCATCCATGTGTGTAGAAGCAACAGTTCTCAATCTTGGTACTAAATACTCCATTGGAGCAACATCTTCAAGACCATAAACCAATTTAAAGGGGGTCTTTAGTGTTAATTTCTTGCAAGATGTTCTATAGGCCCATAGTACTGTAGGTGCTCTTAAATCCCAATCGTCTCTGTTCACACTACATATCTTCGTTAATGTTGTCTCCAAGATCTTGTTGAATGCTTTCGACTGTTCCATTTTCTTGTGGATGGTACGGTGTACTCTTATGATGGTGGATTGCAAATTCTTCAATCAGGGCTTTGACTATTTTATTGATGAAATGTGTGCCTTGATCACTCATGAGGATATTTGGGCATACAAACCTGGTTATTATTCCATAAAATATAAAACGTGCAGTTGTAGTTTCACTACAGTCCTTAACTTCTCTAGCTTTAGCCCATCTAGTCTGGTATTTTGTTGCAGTAATGATATACCTCACTCCTGTGTGCTTCCCTGGTGGGTTTATAGGTCCCATGAAGTCAATGTCCCACTTTGTGAATGAGTTTATGGTCATATGTGGTGCTAATGGAATTTCATCCCTTCTGGATGGTTTCCCAACTCTTTGGAATACATCACAGGCTGTGGCATAATCTTTAGCATCCTTGTATAAGGTAGGCCACCAAAGGCTAGCTCGCAGAACCTTCTATGTAGTTTCTTTCCCTGTGTAATTTCCTCCAGTGATACCTTCATGATCTTCTGTGAGGATCAATGGGCGCTTTGTCTCCATAACACACCTCATTAATATCTCATCAGGTCCCATCTTGTATAGCTGACCGACTATAATTGAAAAGTCTGTAGCGCACCCCACTAACTATTTCTTATGGGGAATTGTATACTCACTAGGTGCCATTCCTATTGATAGGAACTGGACTATGTCTATGAAGTGGTCGTCAATATTTCTAATGGCGAGAAGTTTTGCATCCAACGATGTATCCTCCAAACTAGTGGGTTCTTTGTCATGTTCCAACCTCGACAAGTGGTCAGGGCCCTTGGTCATTCTTCCTGGATTAACTATGATTTCAAAATCATATTCTTGAAATAGCAGAATCCATATGCATGTTCGTCCCCCCAACACCAGCTTGTTGACTAGGTACTTCAACACAGAGTGATCTGCGAACATTTTAAAGTGTCCTCCCAACAAGTAGTGGCGAAATTTTTGCAGCGCATACACCATGGCTAGTCCTTCTCTTTCGATGGTGGTGTAATTGATTTCAACTGTAGATAGCTTCCTGCTAGAAAACGCTAATGTATGGTCAATGTCCCCCTCTCCAGGTTGTGCCAAAACTTCTCCCAATGCAATAGAAGACGCATCAACGTGCACATGAAACTCTTTGCTCCAATCTGGAAAAACCAGAATGGGTGCAGTAACCATATTTTGCTTAAGTGTGTCGAAGCTCTGTTGGCATTCATCTGTCCAGCCAAACTGACAATATTTCTTCAATAGCTTCTCCATCGGTGTTGTAATTTGGGAATATCCTTTAATGAATTTCTTGTAATAGCCAGTATGTCCCAGGGCAGTGCGTAGTTGTTTAACTAAAGTAGGAGGCGAAAAATAAACTATAATTGCAATTTTAGATGGGTCAACCAACAATCCCTACTTGCATACAATATGACCTAATAACACTCCAAAGGGTGAGAAGAAGATGCACTTCTTCAGATTTAAATCAATTTGACACTGACTGCATTTATCCAACATTAGCCTTAAACATTCAATATGGTTTTTCAACAAACTAAACATAGTCCAGTCATCAAAATATGCTTCTTAAAATTTATGCAAGAACTCTTTGAAGGCTTCTACCACCACCCTGGAAAAGATGGCATGGGCATTATTCAGTCCAAATGGCATCACTATATATTGGTAGGATCCCCATTCTGTGGAAAATGTGGTCTTGTGGCGGTCCTCCTTGGCAATCTGGATCTGATGGTATCCTGAAAATCCATCTGTAAAAGAATATACCTCATGGCCTCCCACATTATCTTATACTTCATCAGTGAATGGTGTGGGGAAAGGGTCATGCGAATAAGAATCATTCAACTTCCTGAGATCTATGCAGATCCCGATCTCGCCTGTCTTCTTTTCTTGTACCACCATAGGGTTAATCCATTCTAATTCTTCGATAGGTTCTATAATCCCTACTTCCAGCATTCTATCGAGCTCAATCTTCACTTTTTCCTTATATTTTAGGTTCAATATGTAGGGTCTTTGCTTGACTGGCTTCGCACCTGGTTTCAATGGTATCCTCATTTCTCCCATAGGACCTTTGATACCTTTCATATCAGTGAACTTGGTAGGAAAAAAGTCCTGATATTCATGCAACAACTTTGTAATCTTGTCAATGGTAGCAGCATCCCAATAATCTTCGACATTGGTAAGATTTGGTGTCTCCTCCATCCCAATATTGACTTTTTTAATCTTTATTGGCTGACCAATAAATGTAGCTCCACTTCTGGTCATTCCACATCTCTTTGGCATTCTATTTCAGTGATGTTTACCTTCCTGGGATCATCATCGTCATCATTGATTTTGTAGCAATTCTTCAATTTTTGGAGAGTCGCAGTCCATTCGTCCTCTTCTTGTTCCATAGAGAGGCTAGATGCCTCCTTGAATACCTTCTTTCTCATAATCTGTAATGCTTGGTCTACTGAAGGGTATTCACTTTCAAATAAAAAGGTGGTTACAAAATTCTGAATCATACCTTCCCAGTATGCAGTGATGAGGTGCAGCTCCGCTTGAAGGTACCGGTTGATAGGGTTTGTATCCAACATGTTAATGAATCTGTGCACCCATTGGTCTCGAGGGATGTCACTCCAGGCCTCTTCATAGCTTCACACATGGTCCTTTGGGCAACTTCGATCGGTATACCTTACTTCGCAACTGACTGCTTGTGCCGAGAACTGCGTTGTCATCAAGGTTCGACATTGTGCCCAGTCTGTAATATTACTTTTGTGTGTTCCCCACCATATTGTTGGTGTGGCTTTCAGGGCCTCATCCATTTCCAGAAGCCTCTATTTTTTTGGTATATTTTCTTCAAAATCTGATAGGAATGCTTCTAAAGGGTTCAGAATATCATAGGTGGGTAAGTTACTTACTGTTGTGTTGATCTAGCGAACTTCTCTGGTTAATCTAGCACATCTTCTGGTGGATACTTTGTACATATGGTTCTACCAATTTTCCAGTTCTTTTTCTGAATATGATGAACACACATTGTCACTTCACCAGCTCATATTCCCATCGGCTGTAGGGTTGATGTAATCTTGCTATCTGGCTATCAATTTGTATATGTTTTCTAGTTTATATGCATAGTCTTCTTCTCTGATGGGATCTATGTATCATTGACCTTCATATAGATCTAAAGGTGTGATGACCCTAAGTCCATCCTTTTCAAAATTCATGCATCTCTTATTTAAGTCAACAAAAATATATCTATCAAAGGCCCAATCAATTCCTAACAGCATAGGGTAAGAACAATTGTTGTCAACTATTTCAATTACCTCAAAATCTGCAAATGTTATTACTCCATCAATGTCCACATGGACATGCTCTAATTGTCCAAATGGGATGAAATCTTGTTGATTAGCCATCCTAAGCCTAATAGGGGAATATATCATCTTTGGTTTTCCCATCTATGCCCAAGTTTTCTTCGTCCCGACATTGACCTCCAACCCTAAGTTGAGGACTACATAGTCTATCTCATACTCTCCTATTTGAGCATTCAAATGTAATTCCTTATTTGTCCCTCTCTTCTTACCAATTTGGTGTACTTCCCTATTCAGTAAGGGGTCTTTATTTCCTAGTTCATACTGTCTTATTAAGTTTTGTAGCTCTTTCACAACGTTCTCATCCTGAATTAACTTAATACAAGTGTATAAAAAGTCCATGAACTTGCTTACCTCTTTTTCTTCTCTTGGCAAAGCAGATTGATCAAATGTGTGAGGCATTCCATACTCTCTTATTTCTAGCTGTGTTTTTTATGAGGAACCTTGATCTTCTTTGACTTCTTGTCTTTCTTCCTCAAAGATTTGTCTTTCTTTCTTTTCATTAAAGGCTTGAGTCTTCTTTATGTCCTTCCTGATACCTGAGTCTTTTGCAAGCTTTCCTTGAGTCATTCTATCCTATCCTGTAGGAGCGCCTCCTCTGGTTATGAAAACGACTCTAGGTTATCCTCCGTGAGTTTCAAAATATATCAGTTGCACTTGTGGGTTTTGTTGAGGTCCTCGTTTTTCCTGAATCTTAGAAAGCAACACAGGACATTCTTCTATAACATGGTCAAATGAGCTACAGTAGTTGCAAGTGGTACAAGGGTTCTGACAATCCCTTGCAAGGTGTCCTGGTTGTGCATAGTTGTAACAAATGATCTGTCCTCAACCTTGAATCATTCCTCCTCCTCGTCCTCTTCCTATAAATCCACCGCGAGGATTGAAGTTTCCTCTCCTAGGAGAGTTGTACTGCATAGCATTTCCCTCTTGTTGTACTTCGCCTTGGATTTTATATATGTCTCTTGACCTTTCGTGCATGAGATCATAAGCCCTACAATCTATATCATCATGTCCTACAGACTTACATAATGTACAATGTAAATTTTTAGGTGTTTGGACATACTTCTGCATGTAATCGAACTCACCTGTACGGTGCCTATTTCTGCATACTTCTCACCAAGGTAGGGTGACTTGCTTCAAGGGGCTCGTAGATCCTGAGGCCAAATATTCATTGAATAAAGGACAGTGTTCCTTATCATGGCCTTTTGATATGCATATTACACACCAGATATCATCTTGTTTTACCTTCCCCTTGTCCTTCTTCATATCCTCGACCTGCAGAGACAAACTAGTAACCTGGCTCAAGATCTAGCTCATACCTGAGCTAGATTCTCCCATAGGGGTTAACTCAATATTCATAGTGATCTCCAATGCTTCTACCTGCAAAGATATATTATACTGCATTAGGGGAACTCTGATGTGTGGTAAAAGGGAAGCGATGAACCATTCTTTATTTTTTTCATCTGGGATCTGAAAAGTTAATTGGCCTGTCAAGGTCTTGAACCTTTGATCGAACTCCCAAATAGGATTGACTACTTTATGCTTGATCTCCTTTAGTTGTGCAATACATTGAGACTCTGACTTAGGTTTATTTAAATCTACAATCAATGCATTCTTGATCTTTCCCAATGGCTTAGGCTTCGCAAGTCCTTGGACAAGCTTCATGTACCAGCTCAGTGCACGATCCCTTAGGATAGTACTGAACTAGGTCCTTTTAACAGCTTTGTTGGTGGCATTTTTAATATTCCATACGGCTTCACACAGAAACCAATGTTGATCAGGATATTCATATCCATCTCCCCTAAAGATAGGAAGTCTCATCTCATCTACCATAGATCTTCCTAGGGTTCCTGACTGAATATGTGGTGGGATACTATGGACAGTGCTTTGGATGCTCTAGTGACTAGGATTACTATGATTACTTAATGCTAAATCAACAGGAAGGATAATAGTACTTAATTCAATGGTCTGCATGGTCTCTGATCCTTCAGGTACTCCTCAGTGAATCTCTTTAGCTTGTCCTTCCTCTATCCCAGTGGGTTCTAAATGTTCTTCGTCTGTCAGATCTGCTTCTTCTCCACTGTAGAAACCCTCTTCCCCATAGTTCTACTTAAACAAGTTCACAAGATGGACTTCTTTGAACACTTTCCCACTACACGTATGTCCAACTTCTGTGTCGTTGTCATTGTCTAAGTTCTTGAACATTAGACTCTTTAGATCTAACCAATCTACTATATCTTCAAGACGTTCTTTTCATGCAACAACATCTTGATTCTCATCTTCAAAGAGTGCAAAAATTTTCCTCTTTGTCCTTTGAAAAAGTATCTCTCGGCTTGGATATATGATTCTATTCTATCAACAACAAACTCTGTGATGTACCCTCCAATGGTACTATCGAACTAGTGATCTACTACTCGTGATACGGTTTTATCATCTTCCTTGACCTTCTTGATCAACTCTGACATCCAAACCATAGGAAGTCTAGATCGGATCTTGAACTGGGTATCGGCTAATCTAGCTAGCCACTCATACAACTCCCGATGGATTCCTCCAAAGAATATCTTATGTATATCTGTAAAAAAGTACTTCTCCAACTAGTCCTCTGAGCTAAGATTAGGGTTCTTATTCTGGGTTTCAGCGAAGTCCTTTTCTTGATCTTCTATCCACTTTTGATTTTCTGTCTTCGATGAAAACCACCTTGACATTCCCTCAAGAATATTCTTGTCCTGGAAATGGAACCATTTGTTGGCACAGGGGTAGACCGACGGTTCACTCCAAGAGCGCACCAACAAGCCCTAGATACTGGCCCTTTCAGCAACACCTGTGAAGTAGATGTTGTCTCATCCGAAGCAGCTATGAGGGGGTTGTGGGAGAGAGGTGTTTGCAACCAAGGGGAATATCAAGTGGATCAAATCACAGGAACAACACATCATTCATACATCACTCATAAGCCTGATCTACTCCATGCATCTATCAGATCTACCTTAGCAATGCAATAACAATATATGAAGACAAATACAAATACCAATCACACACACAGCGCAAGATGTATGTGGTTCACCCTCTCTCTAGGGCTACGTCCACAGAATTGTGCTATATTATATTTATGTAAAGCATACATTTCTTGTCTGTGCACTTATCTAGAAGATCTCCTTTCTTCTAATCTCTTTCTCTCACCCCCCTACACACCCAGCTGAAGGGTTGATCTCCGCACCCAACTGAAGATCTTACAATCTTGGAGGCTCTTTCACTCAGCACCTCTCTCTTTCTCACAATACTCTTCTCTCAGCCAACTCAGTATCAACAATAAAAATAACAACACATCAACCCGAAAGTACCAACCCAACCTAGGCCCTTTAGACCTCTATTTATACATTACAATCATTCACCGACATCCTTAGGCCGAAACCTAAGTGTCCAAAACCCTAGATACCAAAACCCTCGGCGTTTAAACCCTAGGTCAACTTGTTTCACTTTTTCCAGGATTCGCCAACCTATCCTTCCTTTCCTCTCGTGTGGTACTCCAAAGCATCCAATGGTGGCTTTTTCCCGCTTGCTGAGTTGTCCTCGATCCTTATTCCTTTCTTATCTATCATCCCCGGTCTCCTTTTGTCCAACGACTTGATTTTCCATACTTCGCTCCATATTTTGTTCTCATCTACTTAATTCGCCCCAATAACCATTACTATGCCTTCTGCAAAGTGTGAATTTCACCTTTTCTTTCTTAATATTCACTCTCTTCCATAACCAAGGGCCAACAAGGACCTAGTTGGTGGACAGTTTTGGAGGAACAAGCCTAGCTTGGGATTCCATGGGGATTGAATCCCACAGGTTGGATTCCAAGGTACCACATATCGGATGAGAGAGATGAACCTTTGGAGGCCTATAATATGACTTGAGAGACATGACATAGCCCTTACATGCCAAATGTGTTTCCTAGAAGAGGCAAAATGTCATCTTTTGGAGGCTTGACACCATGCTTGAGTGGGCTTGAGGTGGTGATGGCTACACATTGCATGTTTTTGAAGGAAGAAACCTTTGGATCATGAAGAATAATATTGGATTGGAGACACATGGCCTTTGGAGGCCCAACCCTACCATCTCCAACTCAACGTTTGGCCTAAAAGTTCCAAAATGTCCCTCCTAAAGGGGTGGCATCACTATTAGGGTTTTCATTTGTGCAAAAATTTATTTTAAAGATGAATTCTTTAATATTATTTGTGTAAAGGGTAAATATTAGGGATGTTTACCCCTGATCTTGTATTTTACCCTAAGATTATGTGGACAAACTATGTTAGTGACATTTTTTATCAATAGAGATCATAAGATCTCATTTTAAAATCATAACTCTCCCATTTGGAGAAGGATTGGACTTGAATTTTCACTATCTTTGGCTAGTTTCTCTCTTGTTCTCTTGTGTATGGTTATTTCTTGGTTATTTGGTTTATGGAAGTGATGCGCTAGCCATGGAAGGCTCTCATTTTCTATTGTGGTGGTTTGTCTTAGCTGTTTCCTTGAATTGGTAAGGATTTTTACATTGTGCTATCATTTGTTTTTCAAGTCATGGTTATTTACTAGAGCTAGGTGGGAAGTATAAGGGAATACACCCCCATATTAGTCTCCATAATTTTATGCTTACATTTTATTGGTTTAACAAGGGTTTTCTAAGAGAAGTATAAGTGCATACACCCTCTTAGCCTAAACCCTAGTTAGGGATACTTGCCTTGGGGAGTAAGAGGATTTACACGCCCAAGGATTTAGTACCTCTAGCTCATTCTTTGATTTATTCCATTAACCTAATAATTAAAGGCAGTAGTCATTACTTTGTTTCATTGGAGAAATACTTTTTTCCTTGGTAAACATGAAATTTTCAAGTTTTAAAGATATCTCTTTTGGAAGTCATTCCTTGAGCCTCTGGATCCCTTTCCTCAATGAGGTGTCCTTTTTCAACCATCTATTCTTTATTTTGTTACAAAACTAACCTACATCTATTAGGGATGCATAAATATAACCCTCTAACCCCTAATAACTCCTAAAATAACCCTAGGATTTAGCTCTAAATTTTCCCCAACTCTCTACCAACCTGTTGGAGTTACTTCACACACACCTAGGATTTATTTTTCCTAAGGTTTTTCTTTGTTTATTATTCATAATTAGTCATTATCCAACATCTTGTAATTTAGGGGAGAATATTTCACCTGGAGAATATTCTCTTTCAGTTGACACTTCAGTTTGACTAGTTAAGTTGAGTTTAGATGTTGCATTGGTTTTGTCACCATGCAACAATGGGATCATCACCATGCTAATTCGACCTTTCCTTGGTATCATCACTAGAGTGGTGCATTAGCCTTGATTCCTTGATTTAATGCCTCACTAATCTTTTTTCAATCAGTTAACTGAAAACTAGTTGACTAGTTAACTCAACTAGGTGGTAGTTCACTCCCGTAACTACCTAAGAGACTAGACTAAGTGGCAGTTCACTCTCGTAACTACCTGAGAGACTAGACTAAGTGGTAGTTCACTCTTGTAACTACTGGTGTGTGTCCAGATCACTCTAGACCACCACAATGGCACATTGGTTATCTTCCAGTCGAACTCGTTGAGTTATACATAGTATATCATGTGTAAATTATTCATTATTCACAATGGTTAATGAGAATTCCTCCATTCTTTCTCTCCTTCTTATTATTTATCCAATTCTCTCTGAAAATGTGTTTATTATTATTTAGATAGATCTCTAATGTGCAGTTTCAACACATTTTCATGGTATTAGAGCCGACAGACTGCTAAGCAAAAGCTACACCAAATTATTTTTGCAGGTACTGAAGATTGAAGAACACGGAAAAGATGGAATTTATGTTTTACTCACCAATAATACTTCTCATGCCTCATAAATATTTGGAGTGGAAGCCATATATTCTAATTCTTCTCATAAGCAGAGGCTTATACCAAATAACCATGGAAATGGAAGTAGATCCTGATTCCGCCGATGAGAAAAATGGTTTTCTCAATAGACAAGATATGGCCATAGGATTGATCTTCTTGTCTATTTCTCCAGAAATTATCCACCAAGTATATGATGACTCACAAGAATAAAATCCAAATGAATTATGGAACATATTGGAGGTTCTATTCGGGAATAAAAAATATTGTGAAGATATCATGCAGGATGTTGAACAGATAGAGCCAGAAGAGAAGCCATATCAATCCTCTTATTATGAAGAGTCTTCTACAAAGGTTTTTGCAGAAATTTCTATTCCATTAATTGAATATGATGTCTACTCCATTTCATATTCTTTTTATAAATTTCATGTGGAAGATATATGGCATGCATCTCAGGAGTCACATGCAAACACTTTTCCATGCGCAATGCATGCATCTCATGAGACAAAAAGGGAGCCACGCACATCAGAATCAATTATGATATTTTCAGAGAAACATTTTCCAAAAACAAATTGGATATTTGAATTCCTCTCGGTAAAATATCCAATTTCAAAAAAATAATCGTCTGAAACGAAGTCCGGGAAGTGAAGTTATGATCATTTTAAAATCAACAAAATTTCAGCGCTTTTCTGGAAACGACGCACGGTTTTCAAAATTTCATCCAAACTTTATTTGGATGTTATTCATTACAAGAAAATAAAGTGGATATGTTTGGACATATAAATGGTTCATATACTTCATCATATCCATCTAGACATCTACATATTCAACAAAATATTCAACGAGTACAAACTTGCACAGTTGCAAGGTCTTCTTGGAGTGAAGGACATGGTTGCTTAGCAACTGCTTTTTGTTCATTCTCATTTTTATTTTTTTTATTAATTGTAATTTGAGGGGCGGGTTCCCATGAGGTTTTCCCTCTTTCCTCACTTTATTTTCAGTGTATCTTTTGTACTTGGGTACCTAACATGGCCTCGTTGTTGGACCCAATCTTTATTTTCACCATAGTGATGTTCACGAGGGGTGTTGGAGTTACTTCACACACACCTAGGATTTATTTTTCCTAAGATTTTTCCTTGTTTATTAGTTATAATTAGTCATTATCCAGTCTCCTATAATTTAGGGGAGAATATTCCACCTGAAGAATATTCTCTTTCAGTTGACACTTCCGTTTGATTAGTTGAGTTGAGTTTAGATGATGCATTGGTTTTGTCACCATGCAACATTGGGATCATCACCATGATAATTCAACCTTGCCTTGGTATCATCACCAAATTGGTGCATTATCCTTGGTTCCTTGAGTTAACTCCTCACTACTCTTTGTTCAGTCAGTTAACTGAAGACTAGTTGACTAGTTAACTCAACTAGGTGGCAGTTCACTCCCATAATTGCCTGAGAAACTAGACTAGGTGGCAGTTCACTCCCGTAACTGTTGGTGTGTGTCCATATCACTCTAGACCACCACTATGGTGCATTGGTTATCCTCCAGGTGAACTCATTGAGTTATACAGATTATATCATGTGTAAATTATTCATTATTCACAACGGTTAATACGAATTCTTCCATTCTTTCTCTCCTTCTTCTTTCTCCAATTCTCTCTGCAAATGTGTGTATTATGTTTTATCTAGATTTATTATGTGCAAGTTCAACACATTTACAAAACCCTAGCGCACTTATCTAGCTAGTTGGAAGTGGTTTTGAGTGGTTGATTTTTCTATTGTTAATCTTGGTTTTCTATAGCCATAAGGGTAATAAATATCACTGCACAAAGTTTTTGTTTCATCCTTTCTTTTTGTGCTAAATTTATTGCTTAATCATGGATGAGTTGAGCTAGTTTTCAATAGCTTTGTCTCTTGTTTATTTTTTCATATGCTTAACACTTATATTAAATCATTTGATATCTTTATTGAGTCGATAAATATATCGTTTACTTTTTCTGCAATTATTGAAAGCAAGCTTAACTTTCTTGTCCAACTAGCATATTGCAATAATCATTGGCTTTCATTATGTCTCGGGAAGGTACTTTACTCTCGACAGGTCATTCAACTCTTTTGGCAACCTATAAACCTTCCTAAGACTTTTTTCAAACCTCTTTCTACCATTTAGAATTGACCTCTAGGGACATCCATTCATACTTATCATTTTCCATCTCATTTCCCCTTAGGGTCACTGGGATTCCCCCCTTAAGGTGACTACGTCACCTATAAAGTGACGGGGATACCTACCTGTTGACGGGTGAAATTGATCGTCCGTCAATTGGAAGAGCGAGTCCAGTCTAAGGTTGTCTAAATAACCCAAGTCGTTTGGTATAACTCGTTCTGACGGGTTTAATGGCTCCGTTGACCAATCTAAAAGTCCTAAAAGAAATAAATAAAATAAAGAAATAACTAACTAATTACTAAACACACTATATATATATGTACATATGTTCAAATGTAACTATAGTAGTTGTATTTAAGCATAATATATACAAGTCTCGTTTATTTACATGATTTACAAGATGCAAGTTTTAATCGAAACTTACGAAAATCGATGTGAAAAATGATTGCTTCTAGGAAGCAGATAAAGAAAGAACATAAAAATATTTATTGTTTTTCTTTTATAAATTTAAAGAATCTTATAAAAAAAAGTTAATGAAACATGAACATGTGGATAGTAAAAGTTGAACCATACATTGTAGTTTCAATGATTTGCAAATGACAGAAAAATACAAAGAAACTATCATGTCAATGAATTAGTGAGGTGTATCCAAGCATCTACATGACTGGTAAACATCCAACTACCATGTCCAAGAGATAAATCTACAGTGAACCTTATGAATGTTCTAAATAAATTCAGAACATGTATCGACAACTTAGGTTTTAATGACAGAAAAGGAAACACAAACATAAACCTCTGATCTCATAATTATACATGATTACAACAAGATAAATCTGGAATCAATCTATGCATTTTATCATTCAATTTAAAACTCAAAGATAAAACTCATTATTTAAATCGAAGATATAATCACATCATTTGTATTTTGATGAAGCAAATGATAGATGGTATTTATAATATAAACCTCCTACACATCAAAGATCATTTAATCTAAAGATATCAGACCTGCACATGTAACAAGATTAAAAAAACATAAATAACAACATTATAAACAAAAGTCTAAAGCCAAAATTCATATATGTCATTCTATTAAGTTTTTGGAATCACTTGTCCATTCTGTAGTCCTGGAAGAATTTTTTTGGATAATAGACTTTAAAGATTGGAAACATTAATACATAAATGATAATAATTAACCATGT
>JZKD02S1613048.1:363692-375899 GCA_000966675.3 Picea glauca
AACCATTTTACTTACAGGACAAAAGCCATTAAGCAACCTGGAATTTCATATTCTTCTTTGAAAATATTTGTCCATTCTCCCAAAGATTCCAGCCATCCATTACTCCATTTGAAAAGAAATAAAAAAGTTTACAAAAGATATAATATACAAAAGAGAAAGGATAAAAATCCTCCTCTCCAATTCTTCGATCTCCTTGGCTCTGATCTTTCTCATACATTTATAAAATGAATGAACAGTCTGGGTGTCACTATTAATTTCCACCACCTGAAATTTTCCTCTAAAAGAGACCCAAATATCTCTCAAATCGTGCATTTTTTTGGGAAAATATCTACATGGAAGGTAAATGGGTCCATTTTGGTTCTGGGTTTTCAACTATTTCTTCAAATTCCTCACGGTTTGACTGCAATCAGTTCTGCAAAATCGCCTATCTGATATTGACGCCTTTCCAAATTTTATCTTTGTTGCTCATAAAATTATTTGTAGCAATCCAAAATTATTTTTGGATCAATCATCTTGAATGTATTTGGATAATAAAATCAAGACATAATCAGATTCATATCAAATATTTGATAATAGAAACCTGTGAAACAAAAATAAACCTAAATTAATAACCTAAAAATTATGAATAAAACAAAATCTAGAAAAATAAAAAATGAATTTAAACTAACTATAACTTATAAACAAACATTATTTATAATATGTTTTCAAATATGATCTAGAAGATTCAACTTAATGAATAAAAAATATTAATTTTAGTTTTTTAAAAAATCAAACAAATGATAGATAATTATTTGATTATTATTATTTTGAAAGGAGATGCAAAATGAAAAAAATAATTAATTAATTAACATCACCAAATAATTTCATGAAAATGAGAAACCAACCAAGATATTATTTGATGAAGTATTGAACACATTATTCAAAATAGTCAAACTTGTTAATGAGCAAAAGAATGAACACAGAATCATAATTTAAACATAAGTAAACATTTGATAAAAATTAACGTTTTTGTTTAAATTGAGATTTGTATGCTCATTTTTAATTTATGACATATACTCTTGTAATGAATGTTTCATACTATAGTGAATGTATTAAGTTTTTCTCAAAGAAAGCCAAGGCATGGAACTATTTGAAAACGTTGATTTTGTGGCTCATTATAATTATCAAGATTCTAATAGGGGCCCTTTAAATTTTGTAAAAATATAGGGGGAGTTGTTGGGGCCCAACACTACCTAAGGTGACAGTGGGTAGGTTCCCTCCTAGTTGTCTCCAATTGGTGGTTGGGTCAGGATTTTCCCAGCCTACAACTTGTGAGACAACATTTTTCCGTCGTTGTTGGGGAGGATTTTAAATCCTCTTCGGAACCCTAACAACACTTTGGCAAGTTATCCCAAAGCCTCTCCCCTAGCTTGTCTGGAAAATCCACCCAAGGGACATTCCCTTTCCACTTTTCTTGATGAGCTCTCCTTGAAGCTCATCTAGTGACTCCACCTTCCCAAAACCCTTCCTTTCCAAAATCGTTTCCCCCTGGGAGGTTCAAACCTTCTAAGGTCTACCAAAGAATGTCTCCCCTCAAGTCTCCCCTTGTCAAAACAATTTTCCATGGTACCCTTCCCCTTGCTCCAATGGCTCACCCTTAGGAAAAGGACCTCTACAAACCCCTTAACATTACCACTATCCAGGGATACCCTAATGCAATGCCAAAAGAGGTCAACAAGTGGTTGCCAAAATTCCCAAGAAAAAATGTAATAACTTCTAAGGATCATATTTATATCACGAGCCGGGATATGGACAATGCAGGTATTGAGAATGAAGACGTGGTCGTGCAGTTATTCACTTCATCGTTGACTAAAGAAGCTCTTGATTGGTTCAGAGGCCTCCCTAATAATCATCTCACATCCTATGAATGTTTTTCCAACTTATTTAAGAGAAGATGGTCAACAAAGAAAGACAGTGGGATGATTGGAGCTCAATTCAATCAGATAAATAAAAAGGAGAATGAAACAGTGAAGGAATTCAATACTATATTTGATAGGTTGTACAATCAGATTCCAACATAATTTCTTCCTATAACATCATCAATTCGTCTCCTTTATATCAACATTTTTGAAGGAAAATTTTTCTTCATTGTGAAGGACAAGAAGTCCATATAGTTGGCACATGCCAAGGAGTACAGTATTGGCATCGAAGAGAATATCCTTGATCCAAAGGTGGAACCTTTTCAGTACCCCCATGCCAAGGTAGAAGAAACAACTAAGGTTTCCAACAACTGTGCTCCTAATATAATTTCCTTCTTGACTCAGAAGATAGATCATTTGAGTACTCAATCTACACATGTGCAGAATCAGATTATGTGCCATTTGACTACTGTAGAGAGGAATCAATTTTCTTCTAGACCTCAGTTTTCTAGACAACAGAAGGATGCCACGAGTTGGAAACAAAGGCCTCAACAAGAGGAAAAGGCCCCGGATACCTTGAAACTAGTTGGGATAGTTGTCATAGAAGCTTGGTGCCTTCCATGCCAAGAACCTCACAGAGAATATGAATTCCCCCGATGAGATGAAGATTCTCCCAACGATATGAATTTTATGGATATGATATGTGTGTTCCAATAGTAACAATTCACATAGGAACAGATCAACATAGCCAGAAGACTGGGGGAAATAGTAGGGAGACTCCGGGCCTTGAATCAGTTGACAAATGATCAGAAGAAGGAATTAAGGAGGAGGGAAATTTTGACCTACACTAGAAGAAATAAAGCTTCATCCCCTCCACTGATTCGAATTATTTTTGGCACGAAATGAGAGTGGAGATATAATTAAGAAATATGCAGAGATATATTAAATATATAATAATATAACAGATATATATCAAAGATATAACCATAAACACAGAGATAGAGTAATACACCACTTCTATTAATGAGTGAATTGTACAAAACTGTAGAAATACAGAGTGAAAGACTCGTTAGAATGTTGGCAGCTTATCTCTTAGAAGAGATGTGACGACTATGAACATTTACAAGAAGATGATTGTTACAATGAGGCTCGAGAGGCATTTTTAACATAAATAAAATCCAAAACCCTAACTCCAAAAGATGAAAATCAAACAATTTTGTGGACTCTGTTTTGGTTAGTTTGGTTTATCAACTTCTCGGGGGCGTAACTTTGGCATATGATCTCCGTTTGGGGTTCACGATAGCTCATTGGAAAGGTATCGACCAGGAGCTTCATTTTGGGGGCTTAATCAAAGCCTTTTGCTATCATTGAGGTTCTCGATCATGAACAAACGTCGTTTAGGCCCTCAAAATGGCCTCGGAAGTTTAGATCCAAAAAACTGCTAAACATAGTAAATTGTCAACAAATTGTTTTGAGCTAGTTGGAATATCCACCTAGATCAATCCTCGCTCGTTGGGAAGAAATGGTCTCCATTGCGTGTAGTTCCCAGGGGAGAGGGGAAATCATTTATTGAATCTGAATCTTGGTGAGTTGATTTCCTTGTTGGACAAGTTGTGTTGCTTAGCTTGTTGAAGGTTGTCACGAACCTGTTGTTGGCAGGGTTGAATTTGTTCAACCAACCTATTGTATCTTGGCTTTAATGGGTAGTTTGTAGGCACCCTTGAAGGTGAAGAAACACTATCTTCTTTCTCTTCTACAATCTTCTTATGTTTCACAAAAAGGTCTTGGGCCAAGGCTGCAGTGTTTGCAGTGTCATTTTATTTACTGTTTGAACATATTATGAAGTGTTTGAATTTTGCAGTATGAATGATTACCTTGCGGCATTGTTTGGTGGAGCAATAGTCAGAACTACCTCTAGTATCCTATAGAGATGACCCTCCAAAGTAAAAATGATACTACGGGGTCGAGACTCATAAACAACATGACATTTCCACATATATGGTTGGCTCAAAAGAACATCACATACATCAAGAGGGGCCACATCACACAATACCTCATCTTTGAAGGGTTGGATGCCATAAGATAGACAACATTGTTGGCTGACATGGATATCTCATCCCTGGCAAAGCCAACCGATGTTGTATGGTTGTGGGTGTTGTGTTGTAGACAATCCCAACTGTTTGACGACCTCTACTGAAATGAGGTTCGTATGGCTTCCACTATCAAAAATGAAATGAAATGGGGTCCCCTTTACCCACATATGTGAATGGAAGAGGTGTTCCCCCTCTTCAAGATCTGTTGGTTCTTTTGGTTGAATTGTTGTGGTCATGATAGTAGCAGTGGGGTCTGCGTTGATGATCTGTCTTCTCCCATTATTTTATGAATCTGGGTTCGACTCTTTTCCTTTGATATCGGCCACAAATGACTGTTTTGACCAAAATTCATTGGTGTTGTGCCAGGGGATTTTTTGGAAGTCGCACCACTTTGCAGTGTCATTCTTTGTCTTTCCCTTACCCTTATTTTCCTGTGGCTTGTACTGGTTTTTTAGAGGTTTTTTTTTAGGGTCGTCTTTATTAAACTTTGGTTGTTGTGGATTTGTAGATCTGAACTCCCATTTTTTTTGGTGCCTAAATTTCTACTCGATTTTGACAGTATATTGATAGGCATCTCCCAGTGATGAGATGTCCAGAAAAACCATTTCGATTTGGATGTACCTATGTAGATCCCTGCGGTATTTCAGAACCAGATGTTGCTCTGAGTCTTTGATACTTAGCTTGGTGCGCAAGGTACGTAAATTATTTGTGAACTTTGACACTGGTTGGCCCCTCTCTTGTCATAGTGTGGTCCATCTCATGTATTGGTCGTCATAGTTACCAACAGGGCAATATTGTTCCGTGACCGCATCCACAAAAAAATCTCAAGTGGGTTTGGCCCCATATATTCTATACTCCTTTGTGGATATTTTCCCCCAGTAATTTTCCCACCAATGTTTGGCAAGGAGGAGATCCTTAAGGAGTGTGAAGGTGATCTTTTCCCTATTGGAAAAATTGTAAAAAGAGAAGTAACCTTCTAACAGTTTTAACCATTTTTCTAGGGCATCTGCATCTATCTGACCTTCAAATACGGGAATATAAAAATTAACGTGTACCTTGAAAGTACAGGTTCCTCCAAAGTATTTGCTTGATGAAGATGTTCCTGTTGTTATCGGTAGGCGTTGAAGTATGTGGGAAAAATTTTCCATCATTTTATCCCTTTATCGCGTGAGAGCTTGCTCAAAAAACATATTAATAGAATCTTCTACTCCGTCACTTTTATTTTCTTCCACCATGGAAGGTTTCTTGGGCATGCGAGAGAAATTTTCTTTAAGAGAGACAATCTTGAGACCCAACTTTCTATACTCGGACCTCGTTGGGGACATGCACTAAAAAAAAATCAACATCAACCTTCTTTGATACCACTGATCCAGATTATTTTTGGCAAGAAATGAGAACATATATATAATAAATAAATATACAGAGATATATCAAATATCCAATAATATAACAAATATATATCATAGATATAACCATAAACACAAAGATACAGTAATACACAATTTCTATTAATGAGCAAAATGTACAAAACTATATAATTACAGAATGAAAGACTCGCTAGAATGGTGTCAACATATCTCTGAGAAGACATGTGATGGCTACCTCATTTTCAAGAAGATGATTGTTACAATGAGGCTCCAAAGTCCTTTTTAAAATAAATAAAATCCAAAACCCTAACCACGAAAGATGAAAAGCCAACAATTTTGTAGACCTTGTTTTGGGTAGTTTGGTGTATCAACTTCATGGGGGCGTAAGTTTGGCATACGATATCTGTTTGGGGCGCATGATAGCTCATTAGAAAGGTATTGACAAGGAGATTAATTTTGGGGGCTCAATAAAAGATTTTAGTTTTCATTGAGGTGAACAATCATAAAAAACTTCATTTAGGCCCTCAAAATGGCCCTGGAAGTTTAGGATCTGATAAAAAGTAAAAAATAAATAAAAAATAAAAACTAAAAATAGTAAATTACCAACAAATTGTTTTGAGTCAGTTAGGATAGGTGGGTGGCCACTGATATCCACATGGATCATCCCCCCACATCCTGACACTCCTATTCCTTTTATAGATAAGTTGGCCCCACCACATCCACCTCTGGTGCATGAGTTGACTCCTAAGTCAACTCCTACATATGAGATTCCGTTGAATATAGATGTTGAAAGTATGTTCGAAAAACTGAATATGACGGTCCCAGTCACAGAGATGTACAAGATCCATTCCGTGAAAAGGGAAATATTGAAGATATTATAGGTATCGACTGATAAGGAAGACCCTCCTATCATTTTTGAATACTATGTACCTCGATCGGAAAAGGGACAAGAGTCCTCCCTTCTATCTCTCATTAGGCATGAATGACCTCCACCTAAACAACTACATTCTTGATTCTAGGGCCTCAGTGAATGTCATGTCTTTGAAGGTGATGGAGAAGATTGGTTTGAAAAAAACTCGACCTTATGGTAATGTATTTGGTATTTATTCAAAAAGGTAAAGGTTTTTGGGGTATGTGAGGACGTTGAGGTTTTTCTAATTGATTTTCCACATATCAACCTCATCATGGACATAGTAGTGATCGATGTTTTGGATGCTTGGGGGTTTCTCTTATCCAAGACCTGGTCTTTTACCATTGGGGGTTTCCTTAGCATGAGCCTTACCCATGCATACATCCCCATGGATGATGGCACCTATGAGATCTTACACAGCAGGGAGAAGAATAATAAACATGTTATGGATTTTAATGGCCATGAATGCAATTGTGATGTGCCTCCATAGATTATTGAGGATGTTCCAATTGATTTTCATTTCATATAGAAGATACCATAGAGATGTTTCTCTCATGGAAAAATGAGTAGAAACATAAACTTACAGATTACCAAGGGGAAGAAACAGGGTCTATCGAGGTTTTGGAGAAAGAAGATGAAGAACGAAAGGAAACCAT
This sequence comes from Picea glauca, assembly GCA_000966675.3. Lineage (NCBI taxonomy): Eukaryota > Viridiplantae > Streptophyta > Pinopsida > Pinales > Pinaceae > Picea > Picea glauca. Next base: position 370,617 of record JZKD02S1613048.1, read on the forward strand.
CAAAGTGTTGATATTATGGTAGTTGTGGGAGGTATTTACCTCCACGTGTAAACTTGACGAGAATAGAATATTATGGGAAGCAATAAGAAACCCTAATTAGTTGGCTAATAAACCTAGAAGACAAGTCAACTCAAGAGGATAATTTGTATTAGGTTAATAGCCTCCAAGAGAAGAAGTCGGCTAAAGGAAATATTATATACTAAGTAAATAGGCACCCAGAATGAGAAGTGGGCCCGGGAAATTTGCCAACTTTAGTATAAATACAGGAGGCCAGTCTTCATTCTGGCAGGCATTTTCAAAACTGCAGAAGCAACACTTGTGCGCACTGCAGTTGGCTAGATAGTGCGCAAGTTTGGAGGAGAGTTGTCGTTGCAGCTGCTGCAGCTAGCAGATTTCAATTTTGGCCTGGACTCTCTCCTGGTTATGGTTTGGACTCTCTAATTATCTCTTGTTACTCTTGTTTGGTGCATTATCCTTGGAGGGAGGTGCACTATCTTGTTTGGCTATCTAGCCTAGGGTTTTCTTCTGAAATCATTCTTTGTCAAGGTTAAGGTGCTCGGGGGTGGCTTCGGCCTATGGTTGGGTGACAATAGTGATATTGTATATGTTTAAATGAGCACATCCATTATATTCTAACACAAAGGGGTGGTCAACACAAATCATCCTTCATATTCACACATTGACAGTACACCTTGCATCAATTTCAATGAAGGAAGTATTGCGCTCATGTGGGAAAAATAAAGGGAAATCTCAGGTATGACCAAAGAGATAACAGCTCATGGCTTGACCCTTACATTATTAATAAGAAGTTTGATAAAGAAATTTACTATCTCACAACCTTGGATGAGAGAAAGATGTCATTACAAGTGGACGGATCTCTTCTCCAGCCTTATGTTCAGGTCACATGACATCTTTAGGGCCCATGCCCTAGGTAAGTAGGTATGCCATATTTATTTCCCCTTCATTTTCATCTTGATTTCTCATATTAGTTTAGATGCATTTCATTTTCATTTTTCTCTACTTGCACATTGACTTCATGCTTAGTTTAGAAAAGTTTGAAAAAATGCCAAAATTTTCTTTTCTAGTTTGGATTTTACTTTTTAATTTTCATGTATATGGATGAAGGGTGATAGCACCACCCTAGATAATTTGATTCTTTCATCTAATTTTTGGCAGGACCATGGCTACCAGGAGATGTTGTGGTTCACATGCACTTTGCAGTGAGCACATGTCCCCAAGTAGGAGCCAGATATTATCCCCATTTTGTGGGGTAACTATGGATATTATGTCTCGAGGATCAGGTTGTAGATATGAAGTGTCGAGAGACTACATGACCAAAAGTGTCCACTTAAACAGATGAAGACCCTTCTCACCACCACAGAGGTCTATATTTTCAAGATGGCATCCACCACAGCCGCTGGCTTACGCAAGGCAATAGGTCTTGCTCCATGAGGTAAAAGTCAGGTATTATGGCGAGTGTCATTTCAATATTTGAGGCATTTGAGTTTGGTGTATCTTATATTGCTTTATATTTTATGACATATGCTTGGACATTATGCCTTTTTCCCTATTTTACCTTGGCAGTTGACATTGTTCCCTAGTAAGAGGTCTTCCTTGGGAATGGGTTTGCTACTAGGAACTCCCTTGAAGAGCCATCATACCATTTCCAACCATACTTGCAACTTTCCACCACTAAAAACCCCCATTTCCTTATCTCTTGGTATTTTAGGGTGTACTAACCCAAGAAGGGGTTGTCCCTCATTCTATGGGAAGAAGGGGTTGAAGGCCCAAAGGGATTTTTGTTGGTTAAAAAGATAAAATCCTATACATAAACCTTCCATATGTTTCACCCAAGGATCCCCCAAGAAATCAATGAAATTCTTATCTGTAATAAAATTGAGACCCACAAGAATAATGATAAAATGCTTATGGGATTAGTTGTAGGATAGGAGGTATCATCACAAGCTGACCTATCATGATCATGGATATCTAGTGGTATGAAATTACCATCTTTTGATCACCAAGATAGGGTAATGTCTCTGAGTTGCATGGCTGAGAGAAAGGGGGTCTCATCACAAACCATCCTTTTCATTTCCACAAGGTATTTTTGAGTGACATTGTTGTTATCTAGACACCACGTTGGGACAGTGGCCTTCAACGCATCTTTTAAAACATGAAAGAAACAATGAATGGAAAGAAAATGGGCTTGGAAAAAGTGCATTCCAAATGAAGGTGCCACACACCCTCTAAAAAAGAACCCATGAATGAGACACTACAAACCCTTTTGTGTCATGAACCCCATGCCCAATGATTCTTGATCCTTAACATTCCTTGACCTAGGAAATATATACCCAATATGACACCTCGTCAACCCTCCCATATCCAAGCTTGGCAAGTCGCATAATGTCTCTGACAACTTACTTGTTTGACAGGCTAATATTTGATGCACATGCTTGGGTGTCTCATTTATTGATTTTATTTACTCATCATGATATTTTGACTTGGTATCCTTGGAGGGCGTGCTTATTTGTCTTTGCAGGACCTAGTTGGTGGACAGTTTTGGAGGAACAAGACTAGCTCCAACTTCCATGGGGATTGAATCCCACAGGTTGGATGTCGAGGGCCTACATTTCATATGAGAGAGATGAAACTTTGGAGACCTAGAAGATGAATTGAGAGACATGACCTATCCCTCACATGCCAAACGTTTTTCAGAGAAGAGGCAAAAAATCATCTTTTGGAGGCTTGACGTCATGCTTGAGGGGGCTTGAGGTGGTGGTGGATACACATGGAATGTTTTGAAGGAAGAAATATTTGGATCATGAAGAAGAATATTGGATTGGAAACACATGACCTTTGGAGTCCCAACCCTACCATATTCAACTCAACGTTTGGCCTATAACATCCCTCCTAAAGAGGTGATGTCACTCTTAGGGTTTTAATTTGTGAAAAAAGTGATTTTAAATATGAATTGTTTAATATTATTTGTGTAAAGGGGAAATATTATGGTTTTAACCCCTAATATTGTGGTTTACCCTAATATTATGTGGACAAACTATTTTAATGACATTTTGTATAAATAGAGATCATAAGATCTCATTTTAAAATCATAACTCTCCCATTTGGAGAAAGATAGCACTGAAATTTTCACTATCTTTGGCTAGTTTATATCTTGTGCTCTTTTGTATGGCTATTTCTTGATTATTTGGTTGATGGAAGTGATGTGCTAGCCTTGGAAGGCTCTTCTTTGCTATTTTGGTGGTTTGTCTTAGCTTTTTCTTGAATTGGTAAGGCTTTTTACATTGTGCTATCATTTGTTATTCAAGTCAAGGTTATTTTCTAGAAATAGGTGGGAAGTATAAGGGCATACAACCCCACCTTTGTCTCCATCATTTTATGCTTACATTTTATTGGTTTAACAAGGGTTTTCTAAGAGAAGTATAAGTACATATACCCTCTTATCCTAAACTCTAGTTAGGGATACTTGCCTTGGGGAGTAAGAGGATTTACACCCCCAAGGAGTCTATACATATAGCTCATTCTTTCCTCGACTCCATTAACCTAATAGTTAAAGGCACTAGTCATTACTTGTTGCATTGGATAAACAAATTATTGCCTTGGTAAACATGAAATTTTCAAGTTTTAAAGACATCTCTTTGGGAAGTTGTTCCTTGAGACTTTGGCTCCATTTCCTCATTGAGGTATCCTATTTCAACCATTAATTATTGATTCTGTTACAAAAATAGACTGCATCCATTAGGGCTGCACAAAACTAACCCTCTAACCCCTAATAACTCCTAAACTAACCCTAGGATTTAGCTATAATTTTGCTCTAACTCTCTATTAACCGTAGCGCATGTATATAGCTAGTTGGAAGTGGTTTTGAGTAGCTTTCTTTTCTTCTGTTAAGCTTGGTTTGCTACAGCCATAAGGCTGATAAATATTAATGCATCAATATTTTGTTTCGGCCTTGCTTTTTGTAATAAATTTATTGCTTAATCATTGATGAGTTGAGCTAGTTTTCAATAGCTTTGTCTCTTGTTTATTTTTTCATATGATTAGCACTTATATTGAATCCTTTTCTATATTTATTGAGTTGATATGTATCATTTAATTTTTCTGCAATTAGGGAAAGCAAGCTTAACTTGCTTGTCCAACTAGCATATTGCAAGAATCCTTGGCTTGCATTGTGTCTCGGGCAGGTACTTTACTCTCGATATGTCACTCAAATCTTTTGGAAACATATAAACATTCCCAAGACTCTTTTCCAACCTATTTCTACAAATTATAATTGACCTCTAGGGACATCCATTCATGCTCTTCATTTTCCATCTCATTTCCCCCTAGGGTCACCATTATTCCCCTCTTGAGGTGACTACCTCACCTCTAAAGTAACATGGACACCTGCCTAAGGTGAAAGTGGGTATATTCCCTCCTAGTTTTTTCCAATTGGTGGTTGGGTCAGGCGTTTCCCAACCTACAACTTGTGTTATAATAGTTACAAAAGGGACAACAAGTGATCGTGATAGAGCAGTGCTTGTTAAATTTTCATATCAGAAACTTCAATGAACAGGTCTTGTGTGATGCAATAGAGATGGATGTATGCCATTTACTTCTTAGAAGATCACAATATGAATGTTTTTCACAATGTCAAATAGAATACCTATGAATCCACAAAGGTTGGACAACGATACATATTGGAAGCAATGCTAGAAAATGCAATGACAACAATAGGAAATAGTAGTAGCAAGGATGTGGGAAATAATAATAGCTAAGTCTTGTTGTACTCAACTAAGGAAATTTTGATAGAATGGAAAAAGGCCCTTTTTTGTTTGGACGTAATGCTTAAATAAGTCAAAGATATTGGGAAAATGAGTCATGTGCCACCAAAAATTCAACCTTTGTTGAATGAATTTAAAGAAATTTTTGTGGATGATATAACAATAGGTATACCTTCCTTGAGAAGTATATCACATCAAATTGACTTGATACTAGGACCAATTATACGTAATAAATCTCCTTACCAGATGACCCCAATAGAGATAGAGCAATGCTTGTTAAATTTTCATATCAGAAACTTCAATGAACAGCTCTTGTGTGATGAAATAGAGATGGATGTATGCCATGTACTACTTGGAAGACCATGGTTTTTCAATATGAAGGTTTTCCACAATTGTTATCCTCATTTTTGGTTATCAAGATGATGACATGATAATGACATGGTGATAGAAGATCTAGCTCTTCTTTAAGATCATTTTCATGAAGAAAGTTACACTTGTCAGT
>JZKD02S1613048.1:387489-409131 GCA_000966675.3 Picea glauca
TAACAGAGAACACCTGTTCTCCCTAGCACCACCCTGCCACCCTAGTTTCTCTAGCTGCAACCAGATGGAAGCTACAACTTCCTGTGTTCAAGAACCCACTTGAACTTCTGAGGACTACAGTCCTCTCGAGCACCTCCCAACCACCCTTAAAATATCAAATAATGAATACTCATACAATTACATAGATAAATCAATTCTTCCCAATCTTTCTTTGTATTTGATCTTCAACAAACTGTTCTGCAATTCTTTTATTCTTCTGGTTGTTTAGCAGGTTAGATATGCATCACCTTTTCTGTTCTGTTCTATCTGTCCTTTTGTTCTGATTCTGCTCTCCATTTCGTCTTGCTCTGTGCATTTTCTTCATATACTGCTACACCTCTGCTCATTTTCTTTTTCTTACTATTTCATACTTTTTCCATCCAGAACAACCCACACAACTCAGTCTCGTTCATATTCTTTTATACAAGTTACCTTGACAATTCCACTTCCCCTTCCAATCGGTAATACAAGGACATTTGTCTTGGCAACTGAAATGCTAACCGATTTGTCATTATTAGTCTGTTTCTCTTAACGGATTCATAACTGAAGCGTTAACATGTGAGGAAGAACAACAACCCTCCGATCAATACTTGATCCAACGATTCAGATCAAATCGGGATTTCACTCATCGTGATTTCGGCATTTGCGATGTCAAAAATCACAAGTCCTCCGGACTCGCGATTCTCCGATTCCCGATGGCTCCTTTCATATGGTAGCCCTCCTGAGCTTAGCTCCCGGCCAACGTGACCTTCACTCCATGACCACAACCTTATGTCTCTCTATCGGGATTTCGGCGTTCTTCATGTTCACTTTTCTTTTCACTTATAAATCCATATCTCGATTCGTGAAACTCCGACATGGTCTAAAATCAACGGTCTAGATCATAGCCTGATCTGACGGCTCAGATTGTATCGCGATTTTGCATATCGTGAAATCGACACTCCTGAGGTCAAGTGACTTTGTCACTTCAAAGTTCCGATCCTTGATGTCGATGCACCCCTTTCCACGCGCTAGCCCTGTTGGCTATAGGCCTCGGCCCATATGACCGTCAACACATGACCTCGGTCAAGCCTCTCATCGGGGTTTCAGCATTTTAGATGTCATCATGCACATGCCTATAGAATTCCTGATCCCCGATTCTCCGATGATGGAGATCAATGGTCCAGATCGCATTCTTATCCAACGGCTGTGATTACATCGCAATATCGCATATCGCGATTTCAGAGTTTCTGTTGTAGTGTGTTCTTGACATATCAAAGTCACAATCGTCGATGCCTCTGCTGACGTCACACGTGGTTTGACACGTGTTAGATCCTGCCACGTGTCACTCTAATTCGTGACTTGCATGTGCCTGAAGTGTTAAATCTGCCTGACACCTGTCATTCCCTGGTTGTGCCACGTGTCCCTGGGTGACGTGGTCTACCGTCATGAGTTGGATCAATGGTCTAGATCTCATGTTGATCTGACGGTGCAGATTCAGTCGGGATTTCGCATATCACGAAATCGGGATTTTCATTGCATTGTTTTCTTTGCATATTGAAACCCCGATCCCCGAAACTCCAATGAAGCCTCCTGTCTACAAGTGGATGGTCCCGATCTCTGCTTGATTTAACGGCTGCGATCAAATCGTGAAATCGCATATCGTGATTTTGGGGTTTTCGATGTCAAGTGAATTGGACATTTCAAAGTCTCGATCCCCGAATCTCTGATGACTTATCTCCCTCGCAACTTCTGCAGATCTGACGGTTGTCGGCCTTTCGGGAAATTTGAATGGAATCCAACGGTCACTGGATCTGTGTCTTCCTTCTTCTCTGTAAGCTCTTGCTGCGCGCATTTTCTTCAATGTTGTTCCTCCTGAGATTTTACGTCCGAATCCCCAAGGGGTTTTATCCTTCTTGTCCTGTCGTCTCCACTGTTGCCATTAATGACAACAACCATCAACATGCACTCGTTGCTTGTTCAATATTTTCCAACACTCTCATCCTCCTTGGTATTTCCTGCAAATTTTTAACCCTAACCCCTCATACCTTTGGCCCTCATCTTCATTACATAGGTGGCAACTCCTAGTAGCTCCCATAGTGAATATTTTCTCATCATGTAAACTTTCCATCTGACAGCTTGGGGAAAACAAAGGGTTATAGGCCTCCATTAGACCTCTCATACATAGTTACCACATACAATCAGTTAATCCTGGGAAGAACCCCATGTTATAAACATTGTTCATATTTCAACATTAAATCAACATGTTAAGACTTCTTTTCATAATAGAATACAATGGGAGTCTCACAAGTTATCTTTTAGGATAAGGATTTCGTCAAGAAGGTTATTCTCCTTCATTGTATTGACAACAATAGAAATCCCCTCTTCCCATTAATCCTAGGGCATCCATGATATTACCAACTGCCTTCCCAACTAGATTTCCTCTACACAAGGAAGTCCCTTCAATATTACAGAGTCCCTTGGCTCCCTCCCCTTACCAATGTCGATTTATTTGTAGAAAGAACCAACCTACAGTCCTCTCTACTCCATTTTGGATATGGGTATTCTCTCTTCCAATGTTGAACATTAGATTCCTAGGAAAGCTTCCTATTTTGTTGACAAAAATTTCCATTTTTCTCTTCTCTAGTCTGGCTTGGTTTCTCTCTCAGTCGAGCCCACTTTCTCATTTGCAATACCATGTTGCTTATGTGTCTTTTTTTTTTCCTCTTTCTTTCCTGATCTACAACATTCTTCCTTCCTCTTAGGTTTCTCAACTTCCTTCTATCAAAAGAAAACTTGGGGTCAATCTCCCAAATCGAAGGGGAACTTCTAGGGTACTCCTCATTGACTACTTTAGTCAACCCAATCACTCCTAAGATTACATTTTCTAAAGGAATTCATAACTACCCCAATCACCCGATCTTATTCCATTAACGGGATTTTGTTTGATCTATCGAATAGGTTACTTTAGAAAAGTTGATCATTCGAGGTTACATAGGTGTAGGTTGCAATTCTAGTAAATATTCTTATTTTCTTCACAAACAATTCTTAGTTTCCCATTCACCAATTCCCACTCTTGGTATCATGGCCAATATTGCAAGGCTTCACCTCAGACAATTGGTAGGTGTTTTCATTACACATAAAACAAAACTACAATGTTCATCAATTACAACTCATGAAGTTTTAAGTATAATTATAGACTTGGGAGAAAACAGGGTGTTACATTCCGATCCCCCTTAAAGGAAACATCATCCTCAATGTTTTTAACACCATATACACAGTTTTATATAGAAAACAAAAATGGATTTTCCATCCTCATGGCATCCTCTAGTTCCCATGTGGCCTCATCTACTCCAAAGTGCTTCTATTTCACCTTAACCTGCACGATGGATCAATTCTGGAGCAATGTTTCTTTCCTATCCAGGATACATTGAGGCTCGGGACGGAATTCTCCCTATGGTTCCACTTGTATCACAGTCCAATCAATAAAATGATTATAATCATTAATATGCTTCTTTAATAAAGATACATGGAACACATCATGAGATTTAATAGTAGGTGGTAGAGAAATTTTGTATGCCACCAGTGCCACTCTTTCAAATGATACACAATAGTTGGGTGCTAGCTTGGCACATGTTTCTATTCTTATGGATCTCATTTTTGGTTTCACTCTGATATACATGTGATATCCCACCTTGAACTTCAAATGATACACAATATTTCAGTGCTATCTTGGCACATGTTTCTATTCTTATGGATCTCATTTTGGGTTTCACTCTGATATACATGTGATCTCCCACCTTGAACTCCTTGTGATTTCTTTTTCTAATGGTGTATCTTTTTTGTCTATCTTGGGCCACTTCTAGGTTCTACTTTATTTTGATAACTTCTTATTCCATCTCCTTCAAAAGGTATGGTCCAAGTGTGATCATATCTACTATATTGTTCTGACTAATTGGAACTCTACACTTCCTACCATACAAAGCCTCAAACGGGCTCATCTTCAGTGACTCTTGATAACCATTATTGTAGGAAAAATCAACTAGAGGTATATATTCTTCCCATTCCTTGGGATTATGCATGACATGCATCCTTATCATATCTTCCAACACTCTATTTACCCTATTGGTCTATCCATTTTTTTTCAGTATGGTAGGTTGTGTTGAATGTTAATTGTGTTCCAAAGCCCACAAATAATCCTTTCCAGACATTCGAAGTGAATTTTGCATCTCAATATGAAATAATGGTCTTGGGCATACCATGCAATCTAAAACAATTCTTTGTAAAACATAAACAACATCTATAGCTTTAAAAGTGGACTTGATTGGAATAAAATGAGATGCATTGCTTAGTTTATCCACAACTACCATGATTGCATCATGTTTCCTAGTTGTTCTTGGAAACCCTATGATGAAGTCCATGGATATGATCTCCCACTTCCATTCTATAATTTTTAATGGTTGCAACAACCTTGTCGGGTGCTTGTGTTCAACTTTGACCTATTTACAATCATGTAATACATGAAAAAATACAAGTGGTTCTTAAGCACACATCTATTGGCCACCCTTGTAACCCTTGTTGGTACCCCTTCAAGTGGTATCACATCAAACAACACCTATATACGGATCATCCTAGGAATCTTGAATCCCTTCACAGATAAATCAATTGATCTCTTGACTGATATAGTGTCACCAAGAACAGGACTTGAGAAGAGACTATATAGTACCTGGGTAGTCGTGTAGTATAGCTAAGGGTATGGTCTAGCCTCCTTATCTTGTGCCCTAAGATATTGGGCCGAGTACTATTGTTATACTCCACACGTATATAAGAGAGTTATAGCATAGGGAAAACCTTTGACTGTTGACACCCTGCAAACCCTAACTCTTAGGACAACAACAATTGATCTATTGCACTGAAAATTGGCCCTGCCAAAAACGTTTCATTGCAGAAACACTCCCTGGTGACATTTTTTATTATTGAGAATTTGGGAATTTATCCACTGCAGAATTATTTAGGGTAGAGTATAAATTCGTAGTAGTAAAAACAAAAGGTCTAGGTCCCATCAGCACCTTTATTTGTAACCTATCTCATTGCATTCCTTTCTTCATTATGATCGCAGTGGTACCCTTCACTTTTAAGACTTTTTGTTTTCTCTGCGGTCCCAACCCTTTCCGAGACACACTTATTTGACACCTATCCCATTGGAATCCTATCTATGTCTTGATCACCCTAGTTCATATCACTTTTTTTGGTCTCGATTTTTGTCCCAAAACCTCATCTACTACCTAAGTCGTTACCATGCCAACCACCCAAGCTCAGACCCAAGAAGACTAGCAAACTAGGTTGTCCATCTTATAAACACACATGGAATCCAATCCTGCTACTATACGAGAAGAAAACAAGACTCCATCCATGCAAAAGTCCAAGAAGTCATATGTGAAGCCATGCATCCATTCACAAAATTTAAGTAGGTAGATACCAATGCAGAGGACCCTCATCATTCCCATTATGAGCATACTCATTCCTCCCACACCCCTTGGGGTTCTCCACACTCTTGGAATAATCTACCCAAATTTGACATGCATAAATTTGATGGATCCAACCCAACAGGGTGGGTCTCTCAAATGGAACAATACTTATCCCTCCATAATATTTGGGATGATGAGACCAAACTCCATGTAGGGTTTTTTTACCTAGATCAAGAATAATGGAAGTGGTGGCAGTGGCATAATAAATGTTATCCATGAATACCCACTTGGAACATGTTCACTAAAGCATTTTGTGTTCTTTTTTATAGGGAATCACATTTTTTGGGTAGACTCACCAAGCTGCGCCAAACTGGATCAGTCACATATTTCATCATGACATTTGAACAAATGTCTATCAGGTCTGGGGGCTTATCTGATGCATTTTATTTTGAATGTTTTATCAGTGGCTTAAAAGAAACCATTCAGGCTCATGTGAACATGCATCATCCTAATACCTATTTTCAAGCATGTCAATTAGAAACAGAAGCAAATACCATCCTTCATGCCCCACCCATGAAGGCTCCATTTCTCACCCTTCCTTACCTCGGGGCTCACCCAACTTCGACACAAACATTGAAGGTCCAAAAGTATCTCCAGCAGAAATGGCGCAACGTTGCAAGCAAGGAATTTGTTACTATTATGATGAAAAGTATTCACCATGGCATAAATGTAGAGAAAAAAAGTTCTTCCAGATTGATGCATATGATTCCTCTCCTTTTGAAGACATCCCACAAATGAAGCTCATAACCTAGACAAGGATCCACCAAGTGATCATGTCGAAGCTCTAGTTGTAACCCCTATTGAACCAGAGGAACCTGTCATATCACTTCATGCACTCTTAGGTATTTTAACCCATAGACATTGAATATCAAGGACTACATCAAACATCGACTGGTGGTGGTGTTTATTGATAGTGGTAGCACCCATAATTTCATTCATCGTAGGCTTGTTGATGACATCCATTGTTGTGTATTCCCTGTTTCTAATTTTCAAATCCTCATCGCTAATGGTGGTACTATAAAGTGTGGGGGTCGTTGTGAGAATGACAAACTCCAAATGGGTGATTATACTTTGAAAACCCACATGTTCTCTATTTCCATGGGTGGTTGTGATATTTGATTAGGATTGGAATGGATTTGCACTCTGGGGCCAATCACAATAGATTATCAAGAATTATGTATGAGATTCACCCAAGACGCTCACCCTTATACCCTCTAGGGTCTCCAAGAAGGATCTCCTGAAATAATCATCTCTCACATGATGGAAAAACTATTGAAGAAAGGACATCATGGTGTGATGTCTCAATTTAATGCCATCCAGGTCACTGAACATGCCTCTCAGTTAGTTCCTCCTATCCTACATCTCATCTTGGACAAGTACCCCAAGGTATTTGACGTTCCCACAACCTTATCTCCCTCCAGGGGCGAGAATGATCATAGCATACCTCTCCTTCTGAGAATTCAACCCGCCAATGTACATCCCTACAGATATCCATTTTCTCAGAAAAATGAAATCGAAAAATATGGTACATGAATTACTGGAGGTGAGGGTAATTCTCCCTAGTACCACCCCATATTATTCACCCGTGGTGATGATATTAAAGAAAGAAGGTACCTGGCGCATGTGCCCTGATTTTTGTGTCATGAATAAACTAAGTTACTAACCATCAAAGATAATTTTCCCATTCCTGTCATTGATTATCTCTTGCATGAACTTTAAGATGTCTATGTATTCACCAAATTAGACCTTCGCTTTGCCTATCACCATATATGGATGGAGGAAGATATTCTGAAGACTGCTTTCAAAATTCATGAAGGACATTATGAATTCTTAGTCATGCCTTTTTGCCTTTGCAATGCCCCATCCACCTTCCAAAGTCTCATGAATAAATTATTGAATCCTTACCTTCAAAAACATTTCTTGGTTTTCTTTGATGACATCCTCATTTACATCCACACTTGGGATAGCCACCTTCTTCATGTGGACAAAGTCCTTCACTTGTTGAAGGAAAACCATTTGTTTGTCAAAAATACCAAATGTTCATTTGGAGCCAACAAAGTGGAATACTTGGGACACATTGTCAGTCAAGGAGTAAAAGTGGACCCCAAAAAGATACAAGCTATGCAGGAGTGGCCACAACCTAAGAACTTAAATAACCTCAAGGTTTTTCTTGGTCTCATGATATTACAGGAAATTTGTCCACCATTGTGAAAAAATTGCTTAGTCATTGGTTGACCTTCTTAATAAGAATGCATTTCATTGGACACATGATGCTAAGCAATATTTCATAGACTTAAAGAGGGCCATGTGCACTACTCCTTTCCTAGCAACGCCTGATTTTAATAAAACCTTTGTGGTGGAATCAGATGCTTCTGGCACTGGTATAGGCGTATTCCTCACACAAGATGGTCGACCTTTGGCCTTTACTAGCCAAGAGTTGAGTGGTCACAATCCAAGCAGATCTACGTATGAAAAATAAATGATGTTCATTCTCCATCCGATGCACATATGATGGCCATATCTCTTGGGACGTCATTTTAAAATCAAAACATATCACCATAGTCTAAAATAGTTTTTGGAGCAATGACTATCCTCCCCATAACAAAATAAGTGGCTGACCAAAATGTTGGGTTATGATTATGAAATCATATACAAAAAGAAAAAATATAATATAGTAGTTGATGCATTATCACGACAACATGAGAAAGATGGATCCCTCTTTTCCTTATCCTTACCAGTCCTTGATTGGATTGACATGGAATATATCGAACATGGAACTATTTTCTTTCATTTTCTTCATGTCTTCTACCACATTGTAGTCAAGGGCACGTGTATTGGAGTCGTTCATTGTTTGTTTCAATTTCATCTTGTGGGTTTTTTTGTTGTTTGGTGCCAAGTTAAGCTCGATGTTATTTCCCTCTGAGGTATATGTACTAGGTTTATATATGTTGGTTTGGGTGGCTTTTCTTGTTTTTTTGTTGATTTTCCCTTGAGATGTGTCATTTGGTTTTGGAGGAGAAGGGGGAGGAGTGATTTTCCTGAGAGGAATTTGGTCTTGATTGGGGAAAGGGGTGTTAAGAACTGGACCTTTGCTGCATAAAATGTACATTCTTTGTGCATCAGCCTTGAAAACTAGTGTATCCTCGATAAATACTTCTACAAGTTGTTCAACATCTGATTCTGAACACCACTCCCAAAAAGGCATGGAAAATTATGGGGGAATATCATCAGTAGTATCAGTGGGATCTTGTGAGGTGATTTCATTGTTTAATATTTGATGGTATAACAATTGATTTATCACCAGGTTAATGGAGTTGACCATTGAGGGAAATTTTGTTCTAGGTGGTTATGTTGGTGATAAGAGAAAAAACTATCATTGTTGAAACTATCTAGGTTAAAATCCATGTGCGGTGGTTTGGGTAGTTTTGGTGGAATATATTATCTATTAAATAATGGTAGAAATGTTCAAGGTTTTGATTATCCTTCATTGACATTCATTTTAAGATCGACTACTTTGTTAGACAATTTATTTACTAATTTAACCACATTATCAATATATTTTGGTTCCTTTTCGGGTGATTTATTTAATAACAAGGGTACTTCATGTTAGCACAAGATTGTTTTATGCCTCAGCGTTGCATAAATCCTTCATTATTCATTTTGGCAAATGAATACCATTGTTATGGGATATTTTATTTATTTTGGGGAAAATTGAAATTATATTGGGTTATGCCCAATCTCCAAGTTCAAGCATCAAAAGAACTCACGTATTTGCGCTACCCAATCAAACACAAACACACAGGAGGGTGCTACATAAATTCTCTACCTAAATTCTAGCAGAAAACGAATTGTGCAGAGTTATTTTACCAGTTTTGAGTCACTAACTTAAAACTTGGCTTGTGAACAATTGAGAAGGTATTTTTGAAAACTAGAGGAGGTTTTTGTTCATAACATTCCAAATAACAAAAAACTTCCCTCTCCATGATAGGCAGCAGCATAGGATTGATCTGTCTCAGCTTTTGCCTAAATGGCTTTGCATCTTCTTTTAATGGGATTTTATGCTCGATGATAAAAATGTCATATGTTTTGAGGTCTTCATATGTCCAGGCGAAAACACTTGCAAATTCCCTCAAAATTTCAATGTATTCATACAATTTGACATACTTTGGCTCACTCTTGGTCCCAATGTTGCACTGAATAGTACCAGCATCCTCCTTCGAGACTTCTCCTTTTAACGACACATCATTTCTATCAAAAATCCTTTCCAAAGGAACCAGTCCTCTGGGAATATGGTTGTTGGGCAGCTGTACAATGTCACGCTCTGCAATCTTATTCAGAAAATTACCCCCATCGAGCTCTTCCTCTGAGATGGCGTCTTGGTCGATGTGCATTTCTGAAAATTCCTCGACAGTCTCCAAGAACCTCTTGACCTCGAGATCATCCTCGAATACCTTCCAATATTTGACGTTGTCAGGTATGGAGGGCCTGTATTTTACCTCTACATCATATCTGAATTTGGGAGGCAAGGGTACTTTGAAATTGCTAGCCGATGTAGCCAAGGAATCTGCCAAGGTGTTCTCCTCTCTTGGGATGAAAGAAATATTAAATGCTGAGAAGAAACTGTCAATAAGGTCCCAAACCTCATTCCTGTAACTCCTGAGTCGAGGATGCTTAGCCTGATAAGCGTTCCTGATCTGCTAAACCACCAACTCTGCATCTCCAAAACCTGCTACTTCCTGAATTCCCATTTCCTTTGCGGCTCTTAATCCTAGAACGGGAGCTTCATACTCTGCCACATTGTTGGTAGCTTCAAATTCTAATTTGTATGACAGAGATATCGTTTTCTGAGTAGGTGACACGAAAACCACCCCAGCTCCAGCGCCTTCCTTGGAAGAGGCTCCATCAAAGAACATTTTCCAGATGGGGGTGATAGGGGGAGGAAATTCAGGGGAAATGGTGGGTTTCTTTCTGAGTTTAAGAGGAGGTTCGGGAGCATTGGTGAGTTGTAGCACACTGGATCCTAAATCAGTTTCTAAGGAAAAAATGGGATGGTTGGTAGGGTTGGCCTCATCGCTGATTATATAGGCCAGTTGGGCTTCCCTGTATAGTCTTCTATGCTCTCCTCCAAACACTGGGATAGTATCATATGTGAGGTCCATCTCCAAGGTTCCCCCAAGTATTTTTATCCAATATCTTGATAAAAACATACCGAAATTGGGGGGGACATTGACCACTACAATATCCATGACCACACTTTTCATGGGCAACTGAAACAAGGTCACGACCAGGTCTTTGATAAATCCTAGACACTGAACTTTCCAGGAGTCAAAGGAATAGAGGTCATGGTAGGCTCGGGTGACTTCTAACCCTAATTCCTCCATAACAGTTTTGGGCATGAGGTTGTGAGAAGCCCCCGAATCCATCAAGAAATTGTGCAGTACCTTATCATGTATGTTCAAGGAAGTGTAGAAGGGAGGGGATGAGTCATTCATGTCTTCTACCATAGGACCTAGGATAAATGCAGACTTTTCATCTTGTAAATTGATGGATTCTATGGGAAGGCATGGGGTCTCGGACTGCAAAAGTTCAGAGAAGCATTTCTTGAACCCTTCATGTTTAATTAATTCAGTTAGAGGCACCAGGATTCGGATCTTTTGAATCTCATGCTCGAAATTAAAGGAGGATGCAAGCTTCATAATTCTCTTATTTTGGGAGCATGACTCTGGACTATGTGAGAGAGGGGTTGGTGTTTCTTACAAATGTGACTGTCTTCCATTTCATTAGCAGTCTTCTCTTCTCCCCACTCAGGAATATCAGGTGCTACTATCCTCTTCTTAGACCTCAGATCATATCTGCCTTGGTTGCCACTACCCTTGTCACCTTTGCTCAGTTCATTTAGTTGATTGTCCATGCGGGACTCCTCATATGCTGATTGGGTGAGATGAGGAAAAGGAGGAGTGTCTCCGAAGAAATGGATTTCAGGATCCAGCGCATCTGTTTCCCCTTCTTCTTCCTCAACCACAAAATTATTTTGAAAAGGGGCCTGAATTTTCTGGTCATCTCTATCTCTTTGCATCATCGGGGGAGAAATATTGTTTGGCCTCTGAAAACCTCCTTTGTTTTCAGCACTCTGAGGGCCCTTATATGCTTTCCTCCTCTCTACCTCCATTCTTTCCATCTCTGCAGATAGAGACTTCACCATCTTGGTCAGTTCATCTACTTGAAGGTGGGGCACCGATGGGCCAAAAGTTGAGGCTTCGGATTTTCCCTTTCTCCTGCTCGCGTTAGCCTCATTCCTCAATCTATCGGCTGCTAATACATTGGATTCCACTTCTATGGTTGTGTCTTGCATTTGAGCTAAGGAGGCGTCTCTTCTTTCTCTCAATAAAAGACAAAAATCGGGGCCAAACACACTAGCATAGGACATCTTGGCTGAGGCTTCTGATGGCTTTATTTCATCAAGAATCTTATTGTACATCTTATTGAATCTTTTGGAGAAGTTAGAGATAGACTTTCCTTCCATATTCTTCAAAGACCCGAACTCAGTCATATAATATATGAAATCCTTTTTATCTCCCCACTGCCTCAAGAAAGCATTATCCAGGGCTTCAATTCCAGCAATAGATCTGGGAGCTAATCCTCTAAACCATTTCCTTACCTCACCATCCAGGCTCTGAACAAAAACCCTCATCCAGACATCTTCACCTCCAATGTTTAGGTTGTCTACATAATTGTAGAAAGTAGCCAGGTGTTCTTCCACAGTTATGTCCCCTTCCCTGGTGAACTTGGGCATATATTTCAAGTAATATCCAGCAGGGAAAGGATTCATGGGATGAGGTAAGATCAAGGGAGCATACCTAGCAGCAACTATGGAATCCATTCTATTCAGAGGGGGATTAGCACCAGCCATAGGAATATTAGGTGGAGGAGAATTTGGAGGAGAAGGAGTTCACAAAGGGGTTACTGAGAATGAGTCTCGAAGTGGAGTGGGAAACAAGAGGGGATTTAAGGAGAAGGCTAACGAGCTCAAGTTAGCGGGTGCTCCTCTTTGCACAGGAGTGGTTAAACTAGGCGTAGGTAAATCTTCTGTGATCCTGGGTCTACGCCAGGGTACAGCTTCAGGGGAGAGGAGAGTGACAAAGTCTTGTCTCTGTGGTCCCAGACCAGGAGAGGAAAACTCGATAGGAACACTCCCAAAATTTAGGAAATGGGAAACTGCAGAAACAAGCCTGTCGGGAAAATGAGGAGGAGAAAAAGGAGCTCCCACAGAAGGATATGGTGGATTACCTGGTTCGGTGATGGACGCTTCTTCTTCAGAGGCCTTTCCCTTTCTGATCACCACCTCTAGATCTGTTTCAGGCATAGCTAGAGGCAGTTGTGGATGAGACCACGTATGCCTACCTCTGAAAGCCACAATTAACAAGGCAGGTCCGCCACAGTGGAGTCGTCACAATGGAGTCACCAAGTGCATATTAGCAATCTTGAAAGGCTCTGATAATCTGATGCACCTTCGGATTCAGAGGTTCAATGTCGTTCTACCTAGGGAAAATCTTCAATTTCGTCCCCGGCAACGGCGCCAGAAATGTTAGCGTCAGAAGTCGCTCCTGGATTGCTTGAAGAAGAAAAGCCCAACGCCCATCAGTTTTTATGTCACATTTTGATAAATGGGAAATCAAATGGGTAGAGACTCGAATAGGTATCGCTTCAAAATAGGAACTGTATCTGATAACAAGGAACAAAGGAGGTCTTGACCCAACTTCAGTCAGGGAGTTGATTTAAAGATGGGCAGGCGGAAGACTTAGGAGAAGAATGAACAAACTATCTCAGGCAATAGGCCTTTCGGTAGCTCGTAGAGGAAAAACTCTGAATACAAGATCCACTTGGTTCAGGGCTTCAAGAAACTGAAAGGAAGACTTGACTAGATCCTCCAATTCCAAGTCGTTCAGTGCTGAGAAGTTCACAGGGACTGTTTAGAACAACACAAATGTTATAGTGATCCAACATACATCATCCTATAATAGTCACAACTCAACTCGATCCTCCAATTCTGAGCTGCTCTAATACAGTATATACAAAGACATGAAAGAAACTAACATTCATTAGGCAAGAAGTCTCAAGAGTCCAGAAATAACCAGAACACAATTCTTCATTAAAGTTTTTACAACTGGGAGTCTTGGTCAACCATCGATGCTTACAAAAATACAATTACTGAGTCTATATACTCAGAAAATTTGCCTAGCAGCGACCTGTTCAGTCCTTCCAGGCTTGGTGTCCCTTCAGCCAAAAATGGGATGAGTAATCACTGTTGGACCCCACCTCATCTGCGTATGGACCTTGTAAGAGGAGTAGTTGGGTCATTAAGAGTCGGGCTAGCGTGCGCATACCTTCTCCATCTAGCCGAGGGTTCAGCATGGCCTCTCTCTAAAAAATTGGGTACACAGGACCCTCTCAAGCGGACTACTCGCAAGGCCCTCCATACCCCAAACTTAATGAACGATAGGAGGTCTCAATAATCGATCACATCTTCATTTATTCCAAGTGAAAACCAGGATCGAGGTCTCACTGGTCAGTGATTGGAGACCATGATGATCCTTTCGGCGATCAAACCCAACACCTTTGGCCCCTTTACACATAACTCCTTTCCTCCTTGGTGACCACGGGCTGTGATCTGGAGTTTAATTTCAAAGCGTTGTCGACACTTCGGGGATCGTAGGTGAGAAAGGAACATGACCTTTCCTCTTCAAAATCACGATGAGAGAACTGTCGGGAGAGCTCAATTGGGTGCCACGTGTCCTTGAAAACAGACAGTCCCAAATTTACCCGACGTTGGTGTGGGTCCCAGCTCCTGGGCGCTTTCGGCGCTTCGGGGTTCGGGGCTTCGTGATACAAAGTGACATGAAACCTTTACCATTCGAACTTTCGATTACCAAAAGCTGACACAGCTAGATCTTGCACTAAATCCCGAGCGACTTGGCAGCCCCAAAATCTCGATGGTCGTCGATCAGCTTTGTAGATGGATCTCGACCGCTGAAGACAAAACTTTACCCGCTTGCTTACTTGGGGGGGATGAAATGAGGCTTTCTGCGTTGTGCTCGGTCACTTCTCATGCGACTTGCTGACCAGAAGGCCCCTTGCGCCCCGGACAAGAAATGTTACTAACAAGTTTCATAATTCTTTTCCTAAATTTGAAGAACAAATGCATCATTCATGTCAAAATCTAGGTCCCCAAGAGAAAGATCAATATGGACAATCCATCATTTCCCTTTCTCCTCCTTTTCTCGATTCTTTAAGTCAAGAGGTCATATTAAGTCCAAATTTATTTCATCATGAGAATAGTGTTGCAACTTGTCATGAACGAATTCATAGCTTACCAATTGTTGTTGTAATCCCTCCTATTGTTAATGAACCAATGTGCCATGATTTTCCAAGTTTTGATGACTATGATAATGTTTTCACTAAACAACCAGTTGTCCCATCTATTGTACTAATCCCCTCATCCATTAATAGTCAAATGGTCATTGATTCACCTTTGTACGATGATTATGAAGATTATTTCCATGAACAGTTTGTTGAAAACCTTATATCAGAAAAGTACCCTTCACATCAAATAAACAATAGCTTGTTTCAACCCTCATGTCATATTTTTGTTGTTGAAAAAGAAGAAAAATATGATAATCTAATTTTAGAGGGTGAAAAATTGAGAAATTAGGACCATAAGACTAGCTATGATGAATATCCCTCACAATCATAAGATAAGACAAAAGAATGTAGTTTCCCAAGCACTTCTAATTGTGATGAACTTCCCTATCAACCCCCTATTCCTCTTGAAGACACAAGCTCAATTTCATCAAGCAACCAAGATCAAATGCCATGTGATCAGATGACAAAGGTTGAAATTAAAGAAATACAAGCATCACTAATCCTTTTTCCTAATACACCTCATGACCAGGAGTGGACCAAGGACATATGCATTGAGGATGAATCAGAAAATCAGCAAGTCATACAACAACCAAGAACAGTGGAGGAAGGACCTAATGCAATACTTTTCCTTTTTACACAAAGAAATGTCGCAGGGGCAAGTATTGATGATGTTTTTCAGGATCCATTTGCAGCCTATCTGCAAGCAGAAAGTGAGCCTAGGCTCATTGATTTCTTCAATGGAAAGTGTATTGCAAAATGTTTCTTTGATGTGCCTTTAAGTAAGAATTATCTTTGGTGCTTAAGGAAGCACATTTCAAAGCTTCAAACAGTTGAAAAAATAATGAAATGGCTTCATTGGTTGTTTCATGTAACTTGAATGATTCATTTTCCCAATAATTGGAGTAGGTGTGTGCAATAATCTTGCTGAACAAGCATCATTTTCATCATTTTTGTCAGTTTCAGTTTTCATTTGCATTTAGTTTCAGTTGAAGTTCACAGATCAAAGAAGATTGCAAAGGTTAAAGGTTGGGAGCAACCCTAGAATAAGGCACTAAAACTACAATAGTTATTAGAGCCTCACAGGGAGAACTATATCCCCCATGGAGCCTATGTTAACAAAAGATTGGTTTATGCCTCAGCGTTGCATAAATCCTTCATTATTCATTTTGGCAAATGAATACCATTGTTATGGGATATTTTATTTATTTTGGGGAAAATTGAAATTATATTGGGTTATGCCCAATCTCCAAGTTCAAGCATCAAAATCACTCATGGATTTGCACTTCCCAATCGCACACAGACACATAGGCGGGCGCTATCTAAATTCACTACCTAAATTCTGGCAGAAAACGAATTGTGCAGAGTTATTTTACCAGTTTTGAGTCACTAACTTAAAACTTGGATTGTGAACAATTGAGAAGGTATTTTTGAAATCTGGAGGAAATTTTTGTTCATTACATTCCAAATAACAAAAAAATCTCTCATTTTTTCAAAATTTGTTATAATTTGAGAGATATTAGACATAGAAGTAGCGCTACCGAATCTGCACAGCAGTGCTACCGAATTTCCTGTAGCGGTCACAGTTTTAATATTCACCTTATTGGGAGGTTGCCGCCTATCAAGGAGGATTCAAATGGATTCTCAAGGATCATTTATATGTCAAGGGACACCTGCACCTATGATTTATATCCATCAAAGGCCTCATGCAATGAGGTGGAAACAATTTATTAATGACTTCCAACAAATTCCTGAAAATTAGCAGTTTGTTGGATTTTTGTCTCTTTGATTGTTGCCACCTATCTCCAAGGCTTACAATCCAATGGAGGGGATGGGATTCGACCTCCTAAGGTTATTTTGATGTTATTTTCTATTTAAGGAGGGAGATATCTCTTGGAGAAAGAGGATTCGTGAGCCAAGAGAGGCTAGAGAGAGTAGGAGCAGGCAATTTTCATGTGTGTGTCCATTTGTAAGCCTATGGGCATTTTATGATTGTAATAATTACTACTATTGGAGATTCATGAGAGATGTGATTTCAGATTGTAACCGTTCTATTTATATTTCTTCTTATTTGAATATATTGCATATTAGAGGATCAAAGTCTGACAATGATTTATGGATCCCTAAGCAGCAAAGGATCTAATGTATTTTTCCAATCAAACATTGTTTCTATTCAAGTATTTGTTGATTCATTAAATTGAGAGGATATCTATTTACTGAACATTTTATCTTATGTTTTCCTTCTTCATTCTTCCACTTATCAGCATATAATCTTGTTTTTTGTTGAGCAGCTTTTGTGCCTTCGATGAGTAGTATGTTTGTGACTCCATTTCCCATTGGTATAGCCTACCGATCTATAGTTTGCAGCCCTCTCTCTTTCTTTATCCATATTTCTGATCCACCTATTAAAAACCAAAGTTATCTTTTACATTCTGATGGGTGTTGAGCTTACACTTTAGCAATCAAAGTGTGACTTTCAGTGCTAACACTTCCCACTCATTTTGGTTTCCTCGATATACGGGTTGTGCTCATATGAAGAGAGTTTCTTTTATAATGTTTTAGCTTCATCAAAATTAAGTGCCAAAGTTTTTTKGTTATCCCCTTTTACAAAGTTCCTAGGGAAGGAGTTAATGTTGATATATAATATTCAATTTCCAATTTGATTTGATACAAATTTGATTTATATCATGAGAAATATTTGATTTATACAATGAGAAATATTTGGTTAAAATATTTTATCTTCTCTTTCTTGTCCATCTTAATGGCTCCCAAATCTTTGTGCAAAGAAGCAGTCATTTTCCTTTCCCCAAATTTCCTGATAAGCAACCTTTCAAAATCATCTCACTCAGTTATAGAACTGGGTGGTAGGTTGAAATACCAAGTAGATGTTTTTCCTGAAAAGATACGAGGAAAAATCCTATAGACCACATCTTCATGTTGGACATTTAGTAAGTGAGTGGCTAGGAAGAAATTATTTAAATGGTCCTCTAGGGACCCAGATTTATCTGGATCAAATTTTGGAAGGACTTTATCAAATTCTCTTGGCATTTCATGTAGTTTTCCAGCCAAATTCATAGCACATTAGGCCCTCCAGTGAGGTATAAATTACCTATGGTTTATGTTTTACTCCATTAGTTGTTCTAAAGTAGTTTCTAGTTGTTCACCTTGAAATTCCTCTTTGGGTTCAACAAGGAAAAGTGTAGCTCGAATTAAGGGTCCTAGAACTTCTTGTAGAGAAGTTTCAATGAGGTCGTCTACAGAGTCTACATGAAAATCAAGATTTGTCTTAGGTCTTTCTACGTGTATTTATTCTCTCCTAGGAAGCTCAGAGGTTGTTGGTAACTTGTCAAGCAATTTTGCGTAAACACCTGTAATATCATCTTGTGGTATATGAAACCAAGTCTCAGAATGAGTTTTCGAGATTCTTGATACACTTCCAAAATTAGTCCTTGAGTCTTCATAGGTAACTTATTGTCTAAATTCAATTCGAGGAAACAGGGAAGGAGTGGGATTATATCCTGAAGACTAATTATGCTTGTGTCAATCATTTATATAAGCCATAAAATATGGCCCTCCTTATAGCGTCAATTATGTTGATGGTTTTAAATTAGCCTAGAAATAGTAAGGGGTACTCTCCTATACACATTCCCAACTAGACTATGCACCATTTCGATTAGGAGACCCATTTGGATTTTGGCTCGGCTATCATTGTTACTATTTTTAGGGTTTTGAAAGGTTGTAGACCAGTTTGTCGATGAGTGTGGATAATAAGTGGATATGCAATGCAAAGATGTAGATGAAGACTATGTATGAAATGCAAGTTAATCTATTACCAATCTACTTTAATATATCCTGGCTAGGAGAAAACTAAACTAACCGGTGAGTTGAACATGGAATCGAATCTTGTATAAAATCCTACACATATAGCTTGAATAGAAGAGCGAAATTAGAAAAAAGGACACACACATACATATAACCAGATTAGTCCAGATTACAACAATGCATGCATTAACAACTCAACAAGATCAGGGCATAAAAAATATTTGAATAAATACTTAAAACTGTAGAATATCATAGATTGCATAAGAATTAGTCCATAAACAAACTAGCATTCTTACAGTCTATATGAACATCATTCATCCTCCCTTAAAATAATTCATCGCTTAGATTTGCTTCACACAAAAATAATTCCTTCTTCAAAAGTTGGCCCCAAGGGCTTCTCCTTATTAGTAGTCTCAACAATAATACATGAAAACTCTAAAACAACTCTTCAATTTTAATTGACACTGTGTTCCCAAAATAGTTCAAAAATAAACAATGTTTGAAGAGTCAAAATCCACTCTCAAATGGGCTTTTATTCCTATTTATACAAATTTTAGTAACTCCTATATGACTCTTCGTCTTCTTCTTGAAGAAGCGTTTACAAAATTGTTTAGCTTCTTATTCCTAGTGACAAGTGTACTAATAAGACAAAATTGAGGTTTGTGAAACGTCCCTTCAGAAAATTGATCATCTAAATAGTATTTGTTTTTAAATAAATAAATTTCATACTTTACAATCAATACAATCACAACATAATTATAAAATTATAATTACAATGTAACAACTACAATCCAATAATAATTATAAATTGTAATGACCCTTTTGTTTTACTGAACATCAAGGTATTAGAATACAATGAATGCAGCATGTATGTATAAATATATTTTTATTTTTAATATCAATTAAATTGTCTATATACACAACTAATTTAAAACAATTTAAACAAGGGAAATAATCAAAAGATATCATCAATGCAATAATACCATCCATCTGAAAAGAACTAATAATATTCAACAATAATTCTGAAGGCGTAATGATAAAGTAAGCAGTTAAATTTGTCTTTGGGCGATTTGAATCCATCTCTTTATGGATCCATTTAGAATTAACATACTGCAAGATCTATGTAAGCCTAAAAAAAAAGTATTCACAAGGTTGTGCATTGAGCGCACTCACCAAACACATTTAATAAATTGCGGAATGGATTTTATTGTCCAAGTGTTAAGCCACTCTCAAATTGTTCTAAGACCTAAGTTTAAATAAAAAGGGTCGTTTATTCAGAAATATCTAATATAATTACTATAATACATATGTACAATACAAATTAGAACCTAATTATGTACATATATTTTATATATATACATCAATCAAATTATTATAAGTAAGGACCCTCCCTAGGATGGTCATAAATGAGTAATAATGTCAACAAGAGTGATATATACATATATATTACTACAACGAGAATTATTTTTAAACATCATAACCTTACTATCCAATACTTAATGTCCCAAGCGGAAAATTAAATCATAGCATTAACAACAATTATGAAACCATACAAGTTTAAGAATTTTTTTTACTTTTCCTGGATCTCTTTAGTTAAAACCAAAGAAAGTATCCATTCAATGCATTTCATAATATTGATTACTAAGTAATCACTATCCAAGGAAATTTTGTACTAAATATTGTGATTACTAGCATAGACAAAGTTGGTACTTCGTAACAACCAAATAATTTGCCTTAATAAATAATTATAAAGTTAGATATTCAGTGTTTTCTATAGGAGTTTCTTGTGAACGGAACCTTCAGGAAGGAACGAAGCATATCTTGGTTAAATTCCAAGCCATTGTTTAGTGAGAAGATACGGCTAAGATTGGAAGTGTCAGTGGCTTTCAATGTTTAGAAAGAAAAGACAACGAAGGCATTGATGGATGCATTGGCTAAACTATATGAAAAACACTCGGCGTCTAATCAGGTATTTCTAATGAAGAGATTATTTAATATGAAGATGTCAAAAGGTGGGTTTTTTTGCAGATCATTTAAATGATACAGTTACTAATTAACTAAGTTCTATAAAAGTTGACTTTGATGATGAGGTCAGGGCTCTTATAATTTTGTGCTCATTGCCAAAAATTTGGAACGACTTGGTCATGGTTGTAAGTAACTTTGTCTCTGGTTCAAATAATTTAAACTTTGATGATGTTGTTGGTATTATCCTTAGTGAGGAAATGCAACAGAAAAGCACAGGTGAGACATCAGGTAATCTGTTGAACATGGAGAATAGGGGAAGACAAAAAGATAGAGGAAAGGGATCAGGGAACCACATGAATTCTAGGAAGGGTAGATCCAAATCTAGACTGGGAAATATAGAGTGTTGGAATTGTGGGAAGAAAGGGCATCTAAAGAAATATTGCAGAGCTCCAAAGAAACAAAGAGATGGACATTAGGAGAAAAATCAGGAAGCAAATATAACAGGTGATGTGTTACAAGATTCTTTGATTCTTTATGTAGATAATATTTATGAGCCTTGGGTAATAGATTCAGGGGCTTCATTTCATGCCACACCCCATAGGACACATTTTCTAGATTATGTTTTGGATAGGTCCATTTGGGTGATGATGCACCATGCAAATTTGTTGGAATGGGAAATGTAAAAATAAAGCAAAGCAATAGAAACCAATGGTTGTTGAAAGAGTTAAAACATGTTCCATATCTAAGGAAATATCCAATTTCAACAGGGCAGTTGGGAAGTGAAGATTGTATATCCATATTTACAGATAAGGTGTGGAAGGTCACCAAAGGATCATTGGTGATAGAAAAAGGAGAGAAGGTAGGTACATTGTATTTATGTACTAGTAATATT
>JZKD02S1613048.1:510580-549961 GCA_000966675.3 Picea glauca
AGGGGTAAGGGTAAGAAGCATATTATTGAGGTGCACTATGACAGTGAGGATGAGGCATGTGAGGATGGATCGATTGATGCTTATCTAGAGAAGTCGGATGATGACAGTGACTCTTTCACAAAGGCTAGTGATAGTGACTCTACCTCAGAGGATAGTGATGATGACTCTTGCATAGAGGCTAGTGATGCTTGCACACTTGAGGAGGATGATGATCCTTGTGTAGTGGATAGGCAGCTGGATGGACAGAACGATAGCATCGGTGTCTCAGCAGACATGTCACATACCATTGATGACCTTACACCTCAGCAGAGTGGTGACACTAGTGAGGAATCACACGTGTTAGCACCTAGAGATGATGAGTTTCCTATGGGGGTCGTGACACATTTGTCACCTGTTCAGACACCCATGATAGCCACGTCACATGAGGAGATCAGTGGCATGCCAGGTATGATGGATGAGCCTAGTGTGAGGGATGAACACCATGGACAGGTAGACCCACAGGTCCAGGAGGAGGTACAGGACATACAGGAAGGGGACCTTACACATACAGATCAGCCTGAGGGGATTGAGTCACAGCTATTGGATACTCCATTAGTTGAGAATATTGCAGAGACTGACAAGTTGATGGAGCACTTATTTCCAGGATCATCCTGCAGTGATGAGGATGCACTCTTTAGCCATCAGGATGATCATAGCACGTGTCTGGATACATCCATATGGGATCTAGGCACAGATGATAGTAGCAGGTTGAGTGCACAGGAGGATACAGCTGCTCATACAGGATACAATGTGGTTCAGGGGGAGATAGCATCTAGTGATGGGGTACAGTGGCATACAGGAGTACCCAGAAGAACAGTAGACAGTGGACAGTTTAGCACGTCATATTATGCAGAGAGTGTTGGGGGCTCTAGAGTTGGAACTAACAGGATGTACACTAGCAGTGAGGGGTCTGAGATGCCACCGCAGTATGACCATGATTAGGAGTCACACCACTTAGCAGCACAGTTGAGAGTGAGTGAGGTTATGATCAGGGAAACCACTAGACATCTTGATGACATGCATGTTGTGATGGAAGATTATGGTCGGAGAGCATCAATGGCACAGGGGAGCTCAGATGGAGGATTTTCCATGGATGATTTTCACACTCTCCGGGAGAGAGTATCTGTGATGAGGATTGACTACCAGCAGTTGTTGACAGACAGGGATTATCTACTAAGGGTTAGTGAGATGCATCATGAGGCTCTGAGGGAGCAGGATTTGGAGATGGACCGACTCACTCAAAAGTTGGAGAGCACTCAAGGATTCTTGAGAGGCACACAGACTGCCCTTCTAGAATCAGAGTCTAGATCAGATGAGTCTCTTGAGGAGATCCATCAGAGATCCACTTCATCTATCTTAGTGGACACTTAGATGTATCATCCAATCACGTTGACAGAGG
Source organism: Picea glauca (assembly GCA_000966675.3). NCBI lineage: Eukaryota > Viridiplantae > Streptophyta > Pinopsida > Pinales > Pinaceae > Picea > Picea glauca. The sequence continues at coordinate 512,019 of JZKD02S1613048.1, forward strand.
ATGTTGATGATCTAGCAGAGGAGCACCAGTTGTTGGGAGACACTTCCATTTGTGTCTTGGGAGTGGTTGATCTCCATATAGAGATTGATCCAGCAGCACACCTAGGATCGATGATATAGCATGAGTCTGCAAGAGACGACATGAGTATGCAGGAGCATACGATGATGAGGGATAGTTCACAGAGTCATGTCGAGATGTATGGTGGCATTAGGAGGGGTATAGTGCCTTGCAGGGAGGAGACACACCTAGGGGAGCATGCAGATGTCGATCCTTTCCAGCAACACCTAGTTATGAGACATCACCTTCACCATTTCAGCAGTTGCATGGGAGATGAGAGATGGAGGTTGGTTTACCAGCAGTTAGAGGAGTTGCTTCTGATTGTACCTGATGATTGGGGGTTAGTGATGACTACAGGTGAGAAGTTATCATGGATACCGATGGACAAGCTTCTGGTCAAATCCTTGGGATTGACCAAAGCATGTGACGCCTTCCATTCCTACAGTTAGCTACTGATGTTTCTATTAGCCTGTCCTGGCACTTTTATCATAGACAGCATCATGAGGAGGGATAGGCTATGGTTGAGGGCATGGAGAGTGAGTAGGCTAAGACTACATGATAGGATTAATTTTACGGCATACAGCAGGTCAGAGGTGGACCATGTTAGATAGACAGTTGAGACTTGGTGTGTGATGGTGAGCATCATAGACCTGGTGATGATAGATGAGTGCAGTGGGCTTCCGATAGTGATCATCCTAGCACAGGAGGAGCTAGCGGAGACTGGAAGTGATAAACTTCCAAGTTTTCCATGGGATCCGGGAGTACACTTGGTTAGCAGGATGTTTCACTACATGACAACCTAGGTGGCACCAGAGAACCACACACTCCACCTTGGGTTGGTTTGGAGTGGGTCAGTAGGTACTTGTCCTATGGGGTGAGACCTTTTCTTCCTCTTGATCATCATGATAGGGCATGGAGACGTTTATACAGGTACTTGTTCTACAGAGGTGTCTATGCCAATACAATTTCTGGGCAGCAGGTTCGGTGGTCACAGGTATTTCAGCTTGAGGATCCCGGTGAGGAGGATCATGTATGTATGAAGGCGACAGACAATCGTGGATAGAGTAGTGCAGTGTCAGCAGGAGGATCGTCGACAGACGTTAGCATGGGACCCAGGGATTGCAGGATTGAGTAGTTCATTGACCGATAGGGGAGAGTGGACCATTGCATGGGAAAGTTATTCTAACTTTCCATTTAGCACAGCGCTTGAGGGTGTCTCACGGAGATCTTGCAATACCTCATTCTGGCATCATCATGTGCAGTTGATGGAGACCGTGTGGATATTGGTAGAGATTTGGAGGATGGACTCATTCTGATATGAGGCCATGGATCAGGTGCAGGAGGTTCATAGGGTTGATATCTTCCAGGACTGTTCTTCACAAAGTATTGCAGTTCACTTCCTGATATGGGATCCAGGGGGTGGAGTGTGCTATTGTTCATCATTGGATGGGTTCTACTATGTATCCCACAGGTGGACATGGGATCCTAGTATTTTACTTCGGGGGATTTGGGTATTTCTTGAGGACAACCAATTTTCTAGCAGGGAGGACTGTAATGTCCCCACTTTGGGACATCATCACAAGGCAGAGATTTATGATGACCAGAGTAGCCAGATGGGTGCTAGAGAGAGTACAGGGGTATTTGAGAGGCATTGTGGGGTCTAGCTTTCATTGATGATCATATTCCATCATTATTAGCCATTCCACACAGGTTGACTTTGGTTTCGTTGCATTCCGACGATTTCCATGATTTTAACTATTTTGAGCTATATGTTAATTAAAATCACTTAAGAGGGAATTTTGGGCACATTACTTGGAGGAACCTCTCAGTGTAATAACTCATTGGAATCAGGAGGAGCATCACTACAGGATGGGATGGATAGAAGTGACTTTTAGTGGCCAAGGAAGCCACAAGGAGAGATAAGGAGATTTTTTGAGGTAAAAAGGTTAATTAATTAATTAAAGTGATTTAATTAATTAATTAAATATTAATAAAATGAAAGTCACTTTGGAGGGACAAGGTGAGCCAAAAAGTATAAAAGGAAGGCAAGGGCCTCTACTCATCATTCATGTATGTTTATCTTTTGATTTCTGGCTTCTAGCTAGTGAGCCCAATATTGGGGGTTTTGAGGGTTTTGACTTAACAAACCCTAGAGGACGATTCAGTGATGAAAGATTCCACCTAGCTTGTCCCAGGCTTGGTCTCGGAGCTGCAATACACTCCCACACCATTCTAGTTCCAGATATACTCAATTGCAGGAGGATTCCACATCAATTGCTTATGCATATAGAGAGATGACGCACCAGTTGGGGGTTTCCAGCAAGGGGGGTGCACCATTCATTGAGGAAGGATTCGTCCTAGATGAGGAGAAGGGATTCCGGGAATTCCAGGTATTGGGTTTCCTTTGCAGGTGTATTGGCATCATTCTTTGTGTTTTTCCATATTCTTTCAGTGGAGGATCGATTTGTATTGAGAGTGGGTCGTTTTCCCAAGAGGAGGGCGCACCATTATTTGGAGGGTAGCTAGATCTAAGGATCTAGCCGATATTTTGAGGATTTGAGCACTTGGGTTCTCATTGCAGCATCCTGATCTATCATTGTGGAGAGTTTTAGAGCATTTGGAGGCCTCCTTCATCAGGGCCGAATTATCTAGGGCTTCAGTCATCCAGTGGGGCGCAGCATTTAGTGGAGGAGTTCAGATCTACAGAGGTTGAGAGGGATCTTGGAGATTCGAGCACTTGGGTTGTTCTTACCATCACCCGATCTACTGTTTGGCATCTTTTTGGAGGTGATTGGACATCTTTGGCACCAGGGCCGAATTGTTGAGGAGCTTCAGTTATCCAGCAGAGCGTGGCATCTTCCAGCAATGAGGGGTTTGGCACTTGGCATTGGTCTTCATCTCTTATCCAACCTTTGGAGGGTTATTTTGTATTGTCGAGAGAATTTTGTAGCAACTCATACTTGTTATCTATTATCTATCATCTTAGCCATCTATTGAGCATTCCAGATCGGCATCTCCATTGTAGCAGGTTCTTCTATTTTATGAATAAAGAAGATTTGTGATGTTTTGGTTTGTCTATCATATTGCATATGGTTGAGGTATGTTCCATGGTTATCTATTTCTATTATTTGCTGCATACACACATATAGACACATCTAAACAAGTAGATTAGCAAACTGTTTGACAAAATACCACAACCGGAAAAAGTTTTAAAAAAACACCAAAACCATGATGATCCTTGCACAATGGCTTGGGATCATTACAGTGTGGAAGTTTTAAAAAAGGGACTATATATGGATGTGGGCCCACAATGCCACCCCATTTGTACTTGTTGCTATATTGAATTGACGACAGTATTTGGAGGAGTTTTGGAGATTACAGGAGCTTGAGTCGACCAATCCGAGAGTTGGGAAAGTAAGGTTAGTAGTCCCATCCTCCTGCACAGTATTAATTTCCTAGATTTTGGTTTAGGGGTCGTACGGATGGTCATACAAGGGTAGGTTTAGAGGTGGGCCCACTAATGCATGGGAGAAGGAAGGATACCCATGCTCAGATGCACAGGTATAATTCCATCTCCCACACATAATATGTGAATGTGCATGATACATTTGTGCATATGCACGTTTGGGAGGGAAAAACAGGCGTGCAAGTGTTGCATGCCTATTCAAATTACAACTGCACACTGTGTGCATATATTTCTCAAACAATTGTGCATCAGTGTGCAGTTGTGGAGAGAATAGGTGCGCATGTGTGCACACCTGTTGGCATGACAGTTGTGCATTGGTGCATAGATATTTCTCTGACAGCTGTGCATTAATGTGCAGTTGTGCAAAGAATAGGCGTGCATATGTGCGCACCTGTGGAGGTGAAAGTCGTGCATTGGAGGCGAAGCTAAGGGTGGTTGAAATTTTGAAGTTTTTAATTTTTTTTATGAATGGTGAGGGATGACCAAGTGTTGTTGTGTGGATGCAGGTGATCAGCATGTGAGGAGATTCATTATGCCAATCCACTGGAGGGAGCGAGAATGGGAGTACCTCTGAGAGACGGTGAGAGAGAATGCTAGTGTTTGGAAACACTTGGCAACCTATGGGCTTCTTAAGTTATTTGATTTCCCTTTAATATGGTCGCAAGATTTCCTGCTTCAGTATTTGATATCCATGTGGAGTGATAATCTGCAATGCTTCATTGTGAGGGGATAGCAGCTGACACTCTCAGTTGTTGAGGATGTATATTTTATGACAGGGGTCCCCTTCTGGGGAATGGCCCTGCCTGTTGACCCCTAACTATCGGGGGATGTGAGATTGGTGGATATGGAAAGGTGCCACTGTTGGGGGCTAAACCCAATGTTAGGTTTAGTTTTCTGTATCGAGGAGATGGATGAGCTCTTGTATCAGTCCATCGTGACCATGGTTGTGCATATCTATGGATCCTTGACTACTCAGCAGATCATGGGGGGTTAGTTGAGGATTGTAGAGAGGGTCCTATATGGGGACATTTTTTGGGGGGGGATGATGTTGCACTCCAGGATGATGGGACAAATTCACCGGTGTCAGACCACCGACTCTGGTGATTTTGAGTTTGGGTCCATCCTGGTGGCATGGTTTCTGGAGAGGGTGCCCATGTTGTGCCCGAGGATTTTTTTGTCACATGTAGGGATGCAGGAGCCGCAATTGATGTGATGGGCCCAAATTTTGGCATGTCACAGAGGATGGAGAGGGTGGCCACTACTTTATGGCCACGGTGGCACGTGTGTCGCGTCATATGCCACAGGTGATACTCCAGTATCCATATGGTGGGATGGAATATCGGCACTATGGGACCAAAGAGGTATGTTTATGAATTTATGTTTTGTGATGTTGATAGTGTAGCATATGATTATGTATATATGGATTATGACTCCATTTTTGGTTTTTAAGTTTGGAGATGTGGGGCCCCAAGGCCGTGAGGCTAATATGGTTAGGGAGCCGACTCTCTAGGGGCTAGTGTGACCATCGCAAGCAGAGCCATAGGTAGGAGAGTGGCGCAAGAGAGATGATGTTGGTGTTGAGACAACACATGAGCCGAGGGAGGGCCAGAGGCACATATTTGATGATGCAGGTGTTGGACCATCGCACAAGCCGCAAGTAGAGGCTAGAGGAGGGATGGAGGAACTTCATCGCCCATTCGAGGATATTCTTTAGGGTGTTTTGGAGGGCATGTGGGCCCACATCCAGGATGAGAGGGTCCTGGAGCAGTGTGTGGGTGTACCGGTAGAGTGTCAGACCTTGATCCACCGAGTAGTTGTAGTGGTGGTAGAGATGACTGGTCAACTACCCCCTGGACCTGGAGGGCCCCCAGCTGGTGGAGCACTTCTAGCTGACAGAGGACTTGGGGGGGAGCTCTGGGGCACCATGAGTGTCGGTTTTGTTTTTTGTATTTATATAGGCTTGTGAGCCCATTTTGTACAGGGTAGTTGATACTGATTTTGTATAGGGTAGAGGGTACCCATTTTGTACCTATAGAGGTGAGGGGACTCACTAGCCTACGGGCGATGTATATTTTGTACTTTTGTAAACATTTATGACACTTTGAAGGGGCTATATAGATAGATAGATAGATACATATCTTTTGGCTCTTTGTGATGTCTACATGTGTTGATGTTTTTAATGGTTTATGATATCTAATATATATGTTTTGACTGACGTATGATGTTTATGTATATTTGATTATGTCTTGATGTGATAAATGCCAATATAACAATAGGTTATCCATATTATCTACTATTTGATTAAATTGTCATGGAATATGTGTAAATGTAATTGAATCAAAGTTTCGAGATAAGAGTCTAAATTGCAAGTACTTGTGAAAGAGGCAAGGATCGCGGACACGATATACATTGTTGAGCTACAGGATGACAAGCTGGGAATCTAATAAAATGCTAAGGTGATGAATGTGGTGGTGATTGGACTTAGCAAGGAGACCAATGATGGTTGTGTATTCTTCTTGGTTTTTAATGGTTGAGCCCAAACATATGTCTTTGGAGTGGAGCAGTTCATGTGAGGGGGTATAGAGGGACCAAGTGGTTGAAGCGAGATTCTATGTCTAGCGGCTAGCACTGTCAGCGTAACCGATGTGGTAGGCCGATAGAGGATGCATCTGTCAATAACACAGATGGTATATCATACATGAGGAGTGGAGGCAAATAAAGAAGACAAAAAACTCTACAAATGTGTACAAAGAAAAATCCCAGTGTAGAATGACTACGCTCAGGAATAAAACTTCTTTAAGTTCAACCCGTTGATGGGTTCTTTGAGAGGATAGCCTTCTAGAGAGGCCAGGATCTATGCATCTTTAGTGAGGCAGTGTTGAACAATAAATGTTCCATGCAATAATGACTCGAATTTCCCATGAACGAGAGTATTGTGGGCGATACCGTAGGCTAGGACGATATCTCCTTCATTAAATTAGCAAAGGTTGACATGGCGGTCAAAGGTGGCTTTGGACTATTTTTTAGTTGCCTCGTTGTTTTGTAATGAAGACCGATGATATTCATCTAGAGACTCTAAGGTTAGCAAGCGCTTCTCCATTGGAGAAGTGTCAGGTAATATCTTGATGGTGATGTGTAACGTGGAAATTTCTCACTCGATGAAGAGGGTGGCTTCAACCCCATGGACAAGATGAAATGGTGTAAAATCGGTGGTATTTTTTACTATTGTGCGATAAGCCCATAATGTTGAAAACAACATATGATTCCATTTGGTCTTATGTTTGTTGATGGTACATTGTAGCATGGTTTTGAGGACTTTGTTGACAGCCTCGACCTGTCTATTGGAATAAGGGTAGTATGGGGAGACAAACTCATGGTAGAAGCCTAATTTTGAGGATAGTTTCGTGAAGATCTCATTCTCAAAGTTTTTACCATGATCAGATACTAACTGTGGTGTAATTCTAAAATGGGTAATTACGTGGTTGAAGAAAAAATGCATTGTTCTGTCAACGGTATTTTTGAAGGTAGGCATGGCTTCGACCCATTTGGTAAAGTAATATATTGCCACAATGATGTACTTTTGTCCATTACTGGATGGAGGGTTACAAGTCATGAAGTATATGCCCCATTTGCAGAAGGGTTCGGTGGTGATGACTGGATGTAGAAGAGTGGGTGGCACCCGTGCTTTGTTTGCATAGAGATGGAATTTTTCGCATCGCTTGACATCATGGATGTAGTCATGAATCAATGTAGGCCAGAAATATACTGCTTGAATGATTTTTTGGGCGGCGGACATACCTGAGAGGTGGCCACCGCAAGTGTCGTTATGGAAATAATTCAAGACTTTGTCTACTTCGTTGATGGTTAGACATCGGCAGAGTATAGTGTCGACCCCACGTTGGTACAAGACGTCACCGATGAGGAGGTACCGAGCAACCTGATGGTAATTGCGAGAGAGATGACACCCAAAATTTTTTGTCCAAAGGTATATGAGAAAGTCGCCATACCAGGGGTCATCCAAGAGTATGAAGAAGAGGTGTTCATAAGAAAAATTTGTATTGACGGGTGAAGCTTTAGTGTCTGAGGGGAACATCGTGAGGAGTTCAGAGAGAACGAGTGCTTTCTTTCTTTTGGGAGTTGAGAACTCTAGGTCATATTCCTGAAGTATGATTATCTATCGAGAAAATTTTCCATTAATATGTCATCGACTAAGCAAGTATTGCATCAGGTTAGAATCTTCTATGAATTTGGTAGTGCGAAGTAGGATATAGTGATGCAGTTTTTGAACTGTGAGTACAACTGTGAGGGATAGTTTCTCATCATGATTATATTTTAGGGGTGGTCCTAAAATATTTTTACTAATGTAGTAAATGACATGTTCTTTCCCATCATCCCCTAATTGGATGAGGACTTGTGCTACTAAAACGGCTAAGGAGGATAAGTAGAGGATGTAATCACGATCATAGTCTAGAGGACTAATCAAAGGGGCATTGTATAGGGCCTCTTTTAAATAATAAAAATTAGTTTGAGCATGTTCATCCCATCAAAATGGGATACCATGATGCAGTAAGCGGAGAAAAGTGTGCGCGGGAGTGGAATAATATGGGACAAAGTGACGTAAAAATTTGTCTTTGCCTTGTAGGCTCTGCAGTTGGTGTAAATTCCTAGGTGGTGGAACCTTGAGGGGGTCCACTATGATGTTGTGTTGGGAGACAATGAACCCAAGAAGGCATATGGTGGTGATGAAAAATACACACTTGAGAGGGTTCAAGTGAACATTGTACTGGCGACATCGTTGAAAAATGATGCATAAGTCATCTAAATGTTGAATGTGTTTCTTGGATCGAGCAGTGAGGTCGTCTAAGTAAGTGAGGATGATGCAAGCAATATCATGGAAAACATAATTCATGGCCCATTGAAACATAGCACCTACATTTTTTAGTCCAAAAGGCATGACACAATAAGAAAAAGTACCCCATGGGGTAGTAAAAGCGATTTTATACTGACATGTTGGATGGATTTGGATTTGATTATAGTCGGAGAACCCATCCATGAAGGACAATGCCTCATGGTCGGCACATTCATCGATAATTTGGTCAATGAAAGGGGTTGGGAAGTTGTCTTTGGGACAAGCATGTTTGAGATCGTGAAATTCGGTGCAGACATGAATAAAGCCCTATTTTTTGTTAACGGGGATGGAGTTGGAAACCCATGAGGTATACGCAATGGGGTAAATGAACCTTGTTTCACATAACTTGTCAATTTCATATTTGATAGTCGCAAATTTGGATGGGTGAAGTGGGCACTACTTTTGACGAACTGGGGAAACATCTAGCCATGTCTCAATGCGATGTTCAATTATAGAAGGATCAAGACCTGGCATCTCTATATATGACTAGGAAAAAATATCCCTGTATATCTGAAAGAGAGATTTGTAAGTTGTGAGTTCCTCAGTGGAGCATGCGGCACCAATGGTGATTTCTTGTATGATTCTTGGTTTTATGGAAATGTTGATTTTGACGGTGGGGGAGATATTGGTCATGTTGCCTTATTCAAAAGAATCTGGGGTAGGGATAGGGTTGTTGAACCAGTCTATATGCCCTGACAAAATACAATCCTTGGTTTCGATTGCACATACAGAGGCTTGTATAGGAGGTTCATATCCTTCCAATGATAGAAAAAGCACATGGTGATAGAGCACATTCCATGGGAAATCGAGGGTAGTGAGTTCCTCTAGGATGTCTTCATCGCAGTGGAAAATGTGAGAATATAGGGGATCCGAGGAGGTTACATGGGTGACTGTCATAATGTGATTGTCCTCAAGTGGTGAAGATGTAGAGGGGATATTTCAACTGTGTTGTGATGGCTCTCTTGACATAAACCAAATGTCCAGATATTGTGGGTGATAGACTTTGGTAGGGGGAAAGATTTCATGTGGGAAATGAACCGAAGAATTGGGAGGATTTGGGGGAATATCCTCAAATAGTCTAATTATGAACCATGGAGGGGTGGGAAGTGACTCGGGTTCAGGGGAGGTGATTTTGGCAGTATCTAGAGTGGCCAAGACCCTTGGTGAGGTGGTCGGATGTGGTTGAATAGGGTTTGAATGACGACCTCAGTATGCCATAACCAAAGGACATCAGTATGTGAAGTGAGCAAGTGAGTCACAAAGAGCGCAAGGGAATCTCATTCATTCAGGGACTGACGTAGAGACATAATGAATTTTGGTGATATGGTTACCTGAAATTGGGGGTGGAGAGGGATCTTGCTGAAAGGTTTTGCGGACTGTCGTTAGCGTCTGGTGAAACTGAGGTAGAGATAGGCAATGATGAGTGTAGTGGCCATATTATAAACATATGGAACAAGTGAATTTGGTCTGTATCCCTTTACTTCCTATAGTGGGGGACATTGTAGTAGTACTAGATGTTCTTGGAGAAGTGACGAGCATTGTGGTTGCTCGAGGGAGTTGGATCAGATTGTGTAACTCAAGAAGATAAGGACATATATTAGTGGGATGTCCCTCTCTTTCGCATAGTGTGCAAGGAGGTTGAACTCGAGGAGGAAGTGGAGTTGTGGGATATTTCTTCTACCATCTTCCCCCAGCCTTGGAAGGGGTGTTGGCAATTGGGAGTAAGGGTGGTGGGGCTAGAGCTAGTACTAGAATCTGCATCAGAATTCCCTCTGACTAAGGAGGGAGAGATTGTTGAGGAACCATTGCGGGTGGGTGTAGATACCATACAAGGATGGCGAGCAACATGTTGGGAAGGGTAAGCATTGTGGCTACCTGAAATGATTGTACTCCCAATGGGGGGTAGAAGAATGGAATTTGAGTGATGGCTTGGAGAATTGTCTCCCAAACCGGGATGTGCCCTTGACGGAGGGGGAACTCAAGGATAAGTGGTGTAGTAGGGTTCTCAGGGAATCCCTAAGGTAAAATTTCTTCAATTGGTGGGATGTCAAAGTGTGGAGAGGCCTCAGTAGGAGTGTTGGCACAGGGGCAGACCCAATTTTCAATGCTTCAACAACACTCCAACAAAACCCTAACTACCGACCCTTTCGGAAACACCTGCGAAACAAATGAAGTCTCACCCGAGGTAGAGGCAGGGGTGGTTGCAAGACTCAGGTGTCTGCAACCTTAACTGGGACACAGATCTGTGATTCTTGCTCTTAGAAAGTACTTTAGCAAAGATCGTTCATCAGTATTTAACCCTCAAGGCACTCCGTAGATGGCACAGAGCACCGCAACATTCACTTGGATCTAGGTTAAGTTAGCACTTAGCAACAGCAAAATAGGTTTAGCACCCAGCACTTTCATATATGTCAGATATACACCCATACATATAAGAATCACAAAGAAAAGTGGATCCATCTAAGAGTATCATGGCAAAGCACAGCATAATCATATCAAAACATAACACATGGAAAGAAACCAACACATTAGGTCGAAGCACCAAGCATAACAAACAGAGTTACCATGGTTCACCCCCACCCTGGAGCTACATCCACAAAGTCTTCTTCTTCTTTATTATCTTTGGTCAATCATGTTATAGCACAGAGCCTTCTTAAAATCTGTGCACTCATCACTTACAACACTTTCACTCAACTCTGCAAGTCATTCACATAATATACACAAAGCCTTTACTAGCACTTAGATTATCTTCTTCCTCTTTCTTACATTGCTTAGCTACTTATTTATACTTCAGAAAATAGGCCTAAAAACGTGTGTAAACCCATGGGTCAACATCCCTTTCCCATTACATTAACCCAAAACCCTAAAAAGGGTCCCAAAAGTGGGCCAAGATCTCGTGATCTCTGCTTCACCTGGCGCTCCATATTTGATAGACTGTTGAAGTCCAAAAACGGTCAAATATGACCAAGTGTTCCGAAAAACTTGGTCAAGGGACAACATGACCCCAACACTCACCTGTGACTCATCCCAAGTCACTCTGGTCTGATAAAATCCACTTTGAATGTCTTGAGCTTGGCCCGAGCTACTTCAACCTCCTGCAGTGCGACAACCCCTTGCTCAGTGAACTCCTGGATCACTGCGTCATTTACTGGTCCTTCCATGTGTTGTTCTACAGTGATGAAAACATGTTCAAGCTCGGCTTCTTGGCTCTCAACTTCAGTGAACAGTTGGAATTATTTCTCTTGGAGGGGTTGAATTCGTTGAGAGACTTCCATCACTTTACTTTGCATCATGTGTACCAGTTGTTGGGCGGTGCATTGTTCTAGAAATCACTTCATTCTTTCGACTGGGGTCAAGGCCTTCTATTGTGCCTGTAGTGTATCTGCATGCTTCTTTGCTTCTTGGAGTTGCACCTCTAATGTCTGCAATTATGGGTTCTCTGTGAGGTTCTCAGAAGTCTGGACACTTCTAGCACTCAGCTACTTACATTCCAAAGCCAAGGTTTTTAACCTGTCAACTATGCTACGGGAAATTGCCTCCCTTAGATCTCTAACTTCTTCTGGAGTCTCAAGAACGGTACGAAGCTCCAGATCTTTGATGTGTTGTTGAAGTTGCTGGATTAATTCTTCAATTTTTGTCACCTATTGTGAGACACGTTCTTTAATATTCACTTCAATGACTTTCACAGAGCGAAGTGCTTTGTGAACTCGTTCTTGCATGTCAAGCTGCTCTGCTAGCAATTGGTCCTTGTTTTGTTGTAACTATGCTTTCTCCTCCTCCCACTTCGCTTGTAAGGAAATATGTTCCTATTTTTCCTTCCTCTATTGTACTATAAGTGTGCATTGTACTTGTGCGGGGCTAGCATATTGTAAACTTTGTGATCTCCAAGGTTAAAATCACTAAATTTCAACGTTGTGAGCTTATCCTGGTCAGCACAAACTGCGCACACCCCTTTCGGGAGGTACGCAATGACCAAATAATAATCGAAGTCTCTGGGTGCAGTGTCTTGATTCATTGTGCCACTTAGTGGTGGGATATATCTAGGCAAGATACTTGGGATAATCTTCACAGTGGAAAAGTCGTTTCCGAGCTTAGATCATCTTTTTGAAGGCAGTCGGGATGGTCATGCTCGAACAGTGGAGGAGGAAGTTGGAAATGCTCTTGAGGATGATGCATGTACACCTACAAACACTCCTCACTCTGACATGACTCTCTTAGTCATTAAGTCAATTAAAAGTTCTTCAACTTCTTTCTCAGCAGCACTGAGCTCGTCCAACATACAAGCTTGGGTCAGCTAGCTCGGGTGTGAAAGGAATTCATGGAATTCAGTGAATAATATGGGAACAAGGCAATGATATTAGGGTGAATTAATCTCAAGTTTCATGCTCAAATTCTCACTTAGAAAAAAGTATTCTCAGTATGTGGTGCGATGGAATAAGTAGGGAAACTTAGCAACGGTTTGCTTGCAACGGGTATGATCCTTCATTAACTCCTGTTCGACCCATTATGTCATTTTTCAATGGTTGGATGGAGAACCTTTATTTCTTTCTTTACCGTTTGGAGCGGAAGTCGAATGGATATATCGGCCCCAATGGCTATATTTCTTCGTCATGGTGAATTACTCTATGTCATTGTTCTGATACCTCGGCGAAGCTCCAATTCTACAATTTTTCTTTTTGCAAAGTATCCTCTAGAACCTCTTGTAACCTTACAGTATTAACCCTTTTCTTTCTTAACTTTCTAGCCTTCTTCCTAGTGAGCTTCATCTCAGTAATTCTTTTACCATTATGATGCTTACCTTCTATGGTCTTAGTTTCTTCATGTTGTTTAAATTCTTTCCTAGTGTTTCTGGCTAATACTTCTTCTGCATCAAATCCTCTAGTGTTCTCTTAGCCTTGACATCAGGGTTGCTAGTATTAAATATCTACGACCAGCTCTTATGTTCTTCAATCAAGTGTGCGACCCTTCTATTCATAAAGTATTTTATCTCTTACTTCTTCCATTCCAAAACTTCTTCTTCCTCTTTTCATCTGGCTTGTTCTCTATCAATCCAAGTTTTTCCTATGAGCAAGGTAAATGGGGCGTTGTCTTCAATAAATTTAATAATTTCAAAGTCTTCCTCTGTCGAAGTTCCATGGACAGTCATAGGCATTCGGGTGAGCCTTCCACATAGGTTTACTGGATTTCCTCTAAATAAACTTGTTCCTGCTAGGGAAGGGATTAAGGCAGGATTTCCTATAGCTTCCCAAGTTCTTTCTGGCATAATGTTCACTTGTGTTTCTTCATCAAGAATACGGTCAATGTCAAAGTCCCCTATTCTTGCTTCGACTTTCTCTTTTTCTTTGAAGATCTCTGGTAATCAGACATCTTTATGTTCCTTCAGGGTTTCTTTTATCCATATTAATATTTTCTCTGATTCTTGTTGGGTTTCTACCTTTTCTGGATCTACCTTCTAGTCTTCTTGATTCAGATTCAGCCTTTCCAACTTAGCAATCATTCTAGGGCAATCCAATACGTTGTGGTCCAAATATTTGCAATAGAGACAACTAGGTTTTCTCCCAGGGAATTCTTTAGCAAGATGTCCTGGTCTTCTGCAACTGTAACAAAGAGTTAATCCTCTCTTTCTCTTCAATTATCCCCAACTCTTCTTGTACTACTCACTACGATCATAGTGGCTAGCCTACAAAAAATTATTTCTAGGATCCTGCATCCACTTGTTAGTCCATATATTATTTCGATACATAGGTATAACATATCTATTATTATATTTATCAAATCTATTCATATCAAACTTCCTTTCATTTATTAATTCCCTATTTTTTAAGCTATGACATAATCTATCAAACATACCTAGATCCATGCTCTAGAAACAAAAACAAAATCACTTATCTTACTTTTACAGAGCACTAAGCTTCCAGATCTAAGAAATTTTGACTATTCTTACCTTTATTAGAGCATAAAGCTTACAGATATTACCTCTTTTCTTTGGATCTAATCTTCCTTTCTTCATATCTAACCTTATTCCAGGCACAAAGCTTCATAGGTCGAGTAAAAGTTATGCACTAGGGCGACAGATCTATGCATAGATCTTCCTTTTGCACAAAGCTTCTTCTTCCTCAGTTCCAAGCAATCACAGTTTCAGGTCCCAACAATCGAACCATTTGTTGGCACAGGGGCAGAACCAGGGTTCAACGCTTCAACAACACACCAATAAAACCCTAACTACCGGCCCTTTTAACAACACCTGCGAAGCATATGAAGTCTCACCCGAGGTAGAGGCAGGGGTGGTTGTAAGACTCAGGTGTCTTCAACCTTAGCTGGGACATAGATCTATGATTCTTACTCTTAGAAAGTACTTTAGCAAAGATTGTTCATCAGTATTTAACCCTCAAGGCACTCCGCAAATGGCACAGAACACTGCAGCATTCACTTGGATCTAGGTTAAGTTAGCACTTAGAAACAACAAAATAGGTTTAGCACCCAACACTTTCATATATGTCAGATCTACACCCATACATATAATAAGAAAAAATCAAAGTGGATCCATCTAAGAGTATCATGGAAAAGCACATAGCATAATCATATCAAAGAATAACACATGGAAAGAAACCAACACATTAGGTCGAAGAACCAAGCATAACACACAGAGTTACCATGGTTCACCCCCATCCTCGAGCTACGTCCACAAATTCTTCTTCTTCTTTATTAGCTTTGGTCAATCAGGTTACAGCACAGAGCTCACACTTATACTCTGCATAGGACAGGAGATCTGCGCACACCTCGCTAGATCCTCCTTCCTCGAGTAGATCTAGCACAGAGACTTCTTACAATCTGTGCACTCAACACTTACAACACTTTCACTCAACTCTGCAAGTCGGTCACATAATATACACAAAGCCTTTACTAGCACTTAGCTTATATTCTTCCTCTTTCTTACATTGCTTAGATACTTATTTATACTTTACAAAATATGCCTAAAAACATGGGTAAACCCATGGGTCGACATCCCTTTCCCATTACATTAACCCAAAACCCTAAAAAGGGTCCCAAAAGTGGGTCAAGATCCCATGATCTCTACTTCGCTTGGCACTCCATCTTTGACAGAATGTCGAAGTCCAAAAATGGTCAAATATGACCAAGTGTTCCGCAAAACTTGGTCAAGGGTCAATAGGGAGAAATGATGTCTCTGGTGTCAGTTCCATTAGAAGATACAATAGACACTTGTGATGAAGGGTGTATAAGAGGTGGTGCTCCATGGTATGCCCCCAGCAGGGATGGGCCCTTGAAAATGTCGGGACCCATGTCAATGAGTGAATAGGCATTTGAGCTAGTATGGACAAGAGCTAAGATGTTATTGATGTTGGTGAAATGTTCAAGCTCGTAATGTGTGATTTGGTCGATGGTGCGATTTTCCCATTGTGGGGGAACATCATCATTCAAAACACAGAAGAGGCTACGACCTTCATAGCGTACATGTAGCTATGTCCAAACAAGATATTATAATAAAGCGGGGCGTCGATAACCTCAATGTATATGAGAATGGTTTTTCCCCTGAGTTCCACGGGGACATTTTGAAATATCCCTTCAAGGGAGGATGGTCGACCATCATAGGCTCTTAAGGTGATGGTGGATAGTACAAGATTAGGGGAGCCAAGTTTCTTCCATATAGTTTTGGACATGATGCATGTGGATGTGACTTTATCAGTGATACACCGATGAACCGTGATGTTCTGAATTTTGATTGATATCTGGAAAGCTACCACAGCGGGGAGACAAGGTTCTCCACTATCTAGATCAAATGTGATGAGTCTAGTTTGGAGGACATCCAATACAAACATGGTTGCAGGAGACTACGCCAACTCATCTACCAAACTATAATTGTGTGATTCCCTAGCCTAAGGGTTATTGACATTTCGTCGTATTGGAATGTGAGGGATACGAATGGTAGGTTCAGTGTTAGGGAGTAAAATCATCAAGTGTTTTCTGGTTATAGCTAGAGATCCTTCCAAAGTTGTGGGATTATATTCAAAGGGTGTGTTGTATTAACAACCACACGTTTGCAGAAGAATTTCTTCTTCGCTACTGAGGAGGATATTATGATCCGTCGGATTTCCAAGGTGGATGGGCCCTGGGTTTTAACATTGTCCCAATTGTGGTGGGGCAGTATGTACCTCCTGTTGGGCATTCATTACGCCTTGGTGTGGAATAGGTTTTTGCAACATGGTCGAGGGTGTTTTTTGCAAATACTATTGTGGGACATGTTGAGGGACAAGTGGCATTGGAGGTCCTGGTGTTTTCATGGATTCTTTAATCTATTTAAAGTTAGAAATTTGGGGGAAATTGTGAGTATAATTTCCATGATCACCGCAAAGAGCACAAGGGAAGTTCATCCCAAGGTTGTTGTTGTTGTTTCTCCCTTGGTGTTTGTTTTTATTGTCCCCTTGGGGGTTTTGGTTACCCTGATTCTGGTTGCCCCTAGTAGGTTGGTTTTGTTGGGGGTTATTTCCCCCTGGTCTCGGGTTATTATTGTTTCGGTTTTTCCCTTTCTTCTTGGCATTATTTGACTGATGGGCCAGATTTTTCATATTCAACTATTCAAAAGTATCAAGTTGTTGAATGGGATAGGGTTGAACAAAGTTAACATATGCTTGTGGTTTTCCACGTGGAGGAGAAACTGGCTGTGGAGGACCAGGAAATGGAAAATATGAATTATTTTGTGGCAACGATCCATATGGTGCATAGGAAGGCGAAGTTATTTCACTAGTGCCCAGGTTATATGATGAGGTAGAAGGGGAACTTGAACTTGGTTGAGAGGTAGGGTGCATCATGGGTTTCGACCAGGGTCCACTCATGGGTGGAGGGGGAGTAATAGGATATGATTGTTGGTAAGGGGGTGGAGGGTAATAAGACAACCCTCCATATAGTTGCAGATACTGGGGTGCATTGTACATAGGTGGTGGTTGGATGTACGGGTTGTGGTGTGTCATGGTACGAATCATCCCATCTGCAGCGTGAGACATCCCAAGTTTGTCCTAGCTAAATGGTATGGGTTTGGGTGCATCAGGTAATATTATGTATAAGTAACGTGATTGAGCATTAATGAGGTCAAATTGTTGAGCCTTGTTGATGGCTTCCTCTTTGGATTGGGGGAAGGTGGATGCCACATCTTTGGAAAGTATAGAGATGAGTGATTTTAGAAACCAATCAACACATTGTTCTTTCATGGTTTCTTCTTTACATAAACTACGTCATCGATGTCATTCGTGGATGGGGTCAAAAATATGCATAGATGAGGTTTTTTTTTCACTCAAAGAGCGGTTCTAAACCAGTATCATGACGAACTGGTAGTTGAAAAAAGGTGAAAAAGGATTTTTCCAAGGATTCAAAAGTCACATGGGACCTTGATTGTTCGTACACCTACCATTTGGTTTATGGACTAGTGAGTGTTATTTGAAACAACCTTAAGAGGATGGATTCATCCATGATGTTTTTTAAAGAGCACCATAAGTGGAAGTTCATAACATGGTTGGCGGGATCTTCCCCTAGTTTTCCTTCAAATTTTGGAATATTTGAAGGTAGCTTGATAGGCATATTGGGTCATGTGAGGTCAAGTAAAATAAGATCATTCATGAGTTTACTCAAATCAGGAATGTTGAGATATGTCAAGTATGGCATGGGGGATGTTGGTGGAGGATTAGTTCCGACCATGGTGTGAGCAGGTAGTGGACCTGACCCTTGAGAGAGATTTGTTGGGGTTGTGCTTCTCCCTTGAGAAGAAGCTTTCCCCCTGTCTCCTCATGAAAGAGAGCTAGTGGATGGATGGCCTTGGTAATTGGACCCAATTAAAGTGGAACCAAGCAAATATAATCCCAAAATAGTGGAACTCACAGGGGTGTGAGATGGTTGAGCTGGTAAGTCGGAAAGACTAGGAAATCCTCCTAGAATATGAGGGAGATTCTACAAGCGTCTGGAACGACGAGGATTATGTGGGTCCCCTATGATGTCTGACTATTAAAGTGAATGTGTGAAAATGGTGATGAGAGAAATAAATGAACAAGATACTTGTATAATTTAGACCTTCACAATATAACTCACAATTGCATGTAATTAAATGAGAATCATACATAAATCAACTGTAAATAAGCATACATGTGGGTAGGAGGATTTTTTCCGCATGGGGGAACAAATAAATAAAATGCTCGTGTCCTAAAAATATGTATCATCCTTCCTCTCAAATAGCATTGGACCTTCTAAGAGCACTCAACAGTCGGGTATGAAGCCACCAGAAGAGGAACTAGTGAAGGATGCAATAATCAACTATAATGAGGGGTAGAGGGTGCATATCCCAAAAGAGTTGGCAATATTTCCCAATAGCCACAAAAAATATGATCAAGGTGCAATTACAGCCCACAATTTCCACTTGGGTAGATGTCCTAAATTTGGTCACTAGGTACCTCGGTCAAAGTGCGGCATTTAGATTTTAGGCCTCATAAATGGGTCATGGGATGTATCGCTTCCAAGAGTTGGGTGAATCAAGGGGGTATGCACAGAACAACTGTACGTCAACCTTCAACCCTTCATGGGTATCTCCCTGCCTTATGGTGTAGGAACACTTGACTTGGAGGATTTTAAAGTTTTCTATTTGTCAACTTCTAATGTTTGAAAATGTGAGAACCAGATAACAGGGGGTTATTTGGATGCCTACCCTAGAGATCCTACCTAGACTAAAAACATTCTTTTGGCACCTACTGTGGAGAAAACTTAGTGAATTTAAAAAAAAAAAAATTAGATGTGGTGGGTTGAGAGATTACGGGTGTGAACCAATCTTGTTTGAATTAATTGGGTGTGGATAATTTCTTCAAGAAATAGTAGGACGTTTTGGAATTCCTTTGGAGAAAACCTACTTCAACCTCCACAATTTAGGATGGAAATTATGTGAGTGAGGAGTGACTTTGTGTCTGAGAAACTGATAAAATATGCCAAATTTTAATAAGTTAGGTGTGAATTTGCAACATGTGGACTTCTTGTGGTCCTTACAAATATTTGTTACCTATCTTACTAAATTTCATTGGTACAACCTTGCGTAATTTTAAAATCCCTAAAGAACTAGCATGTGGAAATATGGGTACTTACCAATCCTTTAAACTCCCTAATGTTGTTTACACTAAGAATGCTTTAAAAACTATCCTAGATTGCAAGCATGTGGGCATGTATGGGCCCGTTACTTTGATATTTAAACTCTCCTAGTGATGTAAACTAAGAAATCAATTTCAAGAAACTATCCGAAGTTTGGAACATGTGGGAATGTATGGGCCCTTACAAATTTAATATGTTTTCAAAAAAAGAAACTAAGAGGATTCCTAGGGGTCTTTGTCCTCTCCTAAATATTTTTCTTAAGAGATATGAAATGTCCCATTAACCACCTTTCTGATTCTCAATATCTCTCTATGGTGTGAGAGAAGAGAATACTCAATGATTAAAGTTAATTTATGTTCCCAATGCAAGTGTTTTTATATGTGATAGCAATAATCTAAACTTAAATTTTACAAACCAAATAAGCCATCCATGTGGCAACCAAAGAAAAAGAGGATAATATTTGGTTCCTTTTACCCCTTAAGTGCCTATGTTTAGCTAACCTTTCATATGGAAAAGGAGTCTAAGTGGAGTGCATTTAAAAATTGCATGAAAGAAAGAATTTGAAGGCTAGGGGCCTTCAAATCATCACAAAAAACCTTACAATTTTGAAACTCTAGAAATTTGTGTGGGTTATAGTGCTGACAGAGGTGTAGTGGGCGCACAGTGTGCAAAATACACAGAGAACATAAGCCTTTTGGGTGTACAGTTCACATAATGCATAGAGAAAAGAAGTATTTTGGGTGCACAGTGCATTGAGTGTGTGTGTGTGGGATGGAATGCCCACGCACATTCTAATACGCATCGGGGGGAAAACATTTTGAGTGAAATTCTCCTCCTCCAACTCAAAATCTAGCTTTTGACAAGTAAGGAAAGGTTTCTTTTGGAACTTGAAGACAAATGGATTAAAAATAAGTTCTCTCTAATCCCAAATAGGGTGGAAATTGATGCCTTTCCCCAGTATGGTCGCCAATCCGTTGTGCCCATTTTGTCACTTGGGTGAGAAAAATAATGGCACTGCATGCCTAGTTGGGCCTACTAGACAAGGAAGATATTAGTGCATAGATTAAACAAGACAAGAACGTGAAATAAACACAAGGAAGGAGTATCCTACATTTGAAGAACTTTGGACTTGATGTGCACAAGAAGAATCAAGAATCAGTGCACAAGATAAACCCAAAAAGAAGTACGATGATCAAGCCTTTACAACAAGGTTCAAGGATTTCAGGAATAAAAAGAAGTTTGGCACCAAGAAGAAACCAAATCAAGAGAAATATATGTCAAGAATACAATGATTCAATTGTCAAAAGTATGGTCACTACAAGAATCATTATCCTGAGTGAAAGAAAAGGAAGTAAACACATGAAGAATCAGTTTCTGAAGAAAGGGAACCCTCAAACAAATCCAAGCAGGACAAAACAGACTTCTTCTCCTAAGACAAGGTAACAATACTCTACATAGTTATTGTACATACCATGTTTTGCATATCTATTTCCTATAAAATAATATGCTCAAAGAGAAACTATACCTATGGAAGAACAACAAGATAAGGATTGTTATCACAATGACTACAAGTCAGGCAATACACATGAAAGGATGAAGTACATCAAAAAACCTTGGTAACAATTCATATGGAAGCTATTACATAAGTAAAAATTGCAATATAAGTCGAAATCAAAATCAATCTTGAAGAAACCTAGAATAAGTAAAAGATAGAAAGAAGTCAGCAATCAAGAGGAAATTTGAAAAAGACTTGTGACACCTTGGAGAAGGCAATAAGGATGTAGACGGAAGCATGGGATGTTTTAGTTGGAGGGAGATAATTACAGAATTCCAAAAGATGAGCATGCACTCATGCATGAAGCAAGGATTAGGAGGGAGATAATCCTAAATAATATGATCCACTGAAGATGATGAAGTATCTATCCATGTTCCCATCAATGGTAGCAACCATGAAGAGAATCACATGTTCAGTTTGACTTTAGAAGAAGTCTCCTTCAAAAATAATCCTTAAAGTATCCCTTGTTGTCCATCCAAATCCATGATCTTAATATGAAAGAAATAATTTTGAGTCTTTAGGAAATGAAATCTATGGAAAACTACATGAACCTAAGAGCTAAACAAAAGCATGAGGAAGAACATGAAGATTCCAAGAGAAAAGGAAAAGATAGAACAACCAGTCATTGTATCAAGAATCACAAGGCTACCAGCCTGATATGAAAGCAATCAAGTAGAGGAACTAAAAGTTGTGATGAAGAACAATGTATGGAATACTTATGAATGTAAGTATTGCGAGATCCAGAACTAGAGTTTCTCCCAAATTGAGGGAGAAGACTATGATGATTGTTTGTTCCAGTAAACTAGACATACCTCTTCATGAGCCATTATATCGTCCATAATATCCATGGTTTGGAGCTTACGTCATATGAATGAAAAGATTGTTCTCCAAAATAAATGAACAAAGAGCGTATGTAGAGCAACCTCAAGGCTTTGAGGTATACCAGAAAGAGACCCTTGGATGCAGATGGAAGAAGATTTTGTATGGATTCAAACAACTTGGTGCAAATCCTCTCATGCACAGCAGAAGCATGGTGAAAAACTTTCTATAATAGAGATATTGTATCAGAATGGTTACTCAAAAGATCAGGATGATGGATTGCTAATCCATGACAAACTCTCATGATGGCAGAAGAAGTACCACTTGGATATGTTCCAATTTGACCCTTGCCACGATGTTATGAGCTAGCAGGAAGAAAAATACAATAATGATATACTATATTGATCAGATCTATATGAAGCCTTCAAGAGAATAATAGTGTTCCATAAATACCGACGTACATTGAGATCAAGCATTACACTCTCTGTGATGAAGTCCAGAAAAGAGAAATTGGTTCTCCAATATATATCTCCACAGATAAGAAGGCATTTTGGTAAATCCTCTGCCCAAAATGAAAGAGTTTGTGTACTCAAGATGGAGCTCATGGAGACGACTTCCTTATTGGAAAAGGAAGAGATGACTCCTAGGTTGGGAGGGAGCACTGATGTGTTATTGATTTATGGACAGTCATTTTTCAATTCGAAAAATGGTCCAAGATGAGCAGTTCCTTTCCAATTTGGAAAGTGGTTTGAGATTTCTAACAAACAGGCATTTTCCAGTTCAAAAAATGGTCTAGATCGAATGGTCATTTTCATAATGAAAATGGTTCAATGAATTGCTAATGTACCATAGAAAATGATTCCCCTTGTGGTTAACATGGGTAATGGTATAGGAAAGTCTCTCTTCTTGATGGTCACTCTCAGTAGTGGTCAAGAAGACTGGTCCACCTCGTCAGAAAATCATTCTTTCGAAGCTCACAGCTGTGAGTAGTTTCTAAGAATGGTATGTTTTGGAGGTTGGTGTAGGATAGTCATTTCTTTAGGAAATGGTCCAAATAGCCATTCCCTAGGGCAGATTCATTCTCTCTAGGTTGCACTTTGTTTAGTGTCGAAGGAATGGCCCAGATAGGCGAATGGTCTAGGCTCAGCAATCAGGGACATGCACTCCCTAGGGAAGATTCATTATTTCCAGGTTGCACTTTGTTTAGTGCCAGAGGACTGGCCTAGATAGGTGAATGGTCTAGGCTCATAAATCGGGACAATTATTCTTCCTTGTTTGAGAAGAATAGTCCAAATAACTCATCGTTGATGTTTTAGTTTCTTAGGGAATATGTTCTTCCAGATATCATAGATGTGAGTGGATTAATGGCCCAGATGATTCAGTTTATATATCATAACAATCGTTTATGTGTAGGTTGATGATATGATTGTTATGGAGACTGTATGTCTCCAGACAGTAGATGTATACTACTGTAGTGGATGTGTTCCACTGATTGTGACTATATTTCACTGATCAAGTATCTGTGTGCTACTTGATGTGGTAGTGTACCACTGGATTGTAGTTGTGTGCTACTATGGATAGACACAGGTGTGTTCTTTTGAATGAAATTGATATGATCACCTTGAAGACTATCAGTAGTGTTGGAAATGATTATCAGCTAGATGGATGATCAATGGATAGAGATTTTCAAGACAGAAAATAGTTCAAAACATTTATTCTTCTAGGACATATGTCCGCATTAGAAGAATGGATATTGTCTCACTCTGTGGAGTGAGTGAATTATCCAACATCATGTCTGATTACTCAGATGGAGTATGGTTTCGAGAGATGATGAAAATGATGACATTGATAGTGATGATGGTTCTCATGATCTAGTCATGAGATAGTCTATACGACTATGTTGATGCTACCGGGTAAATGGTATGTTTGTGCTCAAGACAATTACTTTCAAATACCTCTCTAGCTAGGAGGGAGTATTGATATTATGGTAGTTGCGGGAGGTATTTACCTCCATGTGTAAACCTGACAAGAATAGAATATTCTAAAAAGTAAGAAGAAACCCTAATTAGTTGGCTAATAACCCTAGAAGACAAGTCATCTCAAGAGGATAATTTGTATTAGGTTATTAACCTCCAAGAGAAGAAGTCAACTAAAGGAAATATTATATACTAAGTAAATAGGCACCCAAAATGAGAATTCGACCCAGCCGGTTTGCCAGTTTTAGTATAAATATAGGAGGCCAATCTTCATTCTAGCAGGCATTCTCAGAACTACAGAAGAAAAACTTGTGTGCACTACAATTGGCCAGTTTGTGTGCAAGTTTGGAGGAGAGCTGCCATTGTAGCTGTTGTAGCTAGAAAATTTCAGTTTTAGCCTGGACTCTCTCTTGGTTATGGTTTGGAATCTCTGATCAACTCTTGTTACTCCTATTTGGTGTGTTATTCTTGGAGAGAGGTGCCAATAGTGATCTAATAACCCTTTGGAGAGAGGTGTGCTATTCTTGTTACTCCTATTTTTCTTAGAGCACCCATGGCCTCCATTTATACCATTTCTTCAAGGAAATATTCAACTAGTTATTTAGTGTGAACAAGGCACCCTTTGGTCCTTGACCAGCCCCCCATTCAGATTTAGCTCGGATATGAAGGTCAAATCAAGTTGGGAACTGGTCCATAAGTGGTTGAGGGGTTGACAAGAACCATAAATGTGTCGTTCATAGGGGTGCACATCTTTTCTCATACACAGTCGTGCATATGGGGCATTGTGCTCTCTACGGGCTTCATTAGCCCATGCACTGTGTGCCCGCTTCCTTAGTGAGTTTGTGCATTTCAATTTTTGCCCAATTGTATAGTTTTTTCCTTTTGAAATGCATTTTGGTGTTGTAAGTGAACTAATATTTTTTTGGCATTGTTGTATTTCTGTAACCATTTGTGTGCAATGTTGCAGACGAAATTTCAATGATAACAAGGATAAAGGGTTGACCCTTTCTATGCAATTTTCCGTAACCTATATTTTATCAATAAAATTTTTGAATGAAAATAGACTGACAATTCTATGTCTATTTAAATGGAAGAGAGAGAGAAAAGTGGATATTTCAAACAAGAAGGTTCATAAACGGGGTTTGAATTGGGAGATATTTTTCCACCTTAGGTAAAAAGTTAACTTGAAAAATAGAGAACATTGCCTTTCCTTCATGACATTTAGTGATAAAATCTCATTCACAATTCATGGTTAATGCCCCTAATGTCTTTCAGTTTCAAATAGTTCTAATGATCCTTCCAATATGACCCTTCAGGGATATTAAACATGAATTCTATTTTATAGCGAATTTTTCCCTGCACGGAAAAATTGTAAGCATCACCTTCAATTATAGATCGACTCCAAAATTGTTACTCCTCATCAAATATGCACATCATTCTCTAAATAAGTACTTGGAAGTATATAAAAAAAAATCTCATGAACAGAAGCTGACACCCCAGATGGATTTCTAAGAAAAGTAAAATCGCAAGTAAATTTAGATAATTTGTCTCATAATTTTTGTGAATAGAAGTACGATTGTAACATCTCCCTTTATGATGTTTTTACTCAACGATCTCAAGAATGTCAAATTCATGGTTATCCAACTCAATGGACATTCAATATTTTCCATGGAATAGCTACAAAGTACAAGGCGATTTGTCCATTTACAAGTTGGTTACATATATCAGAATAAGCAAAACAAAATTAAATATTGCCAACTATACAAACAAAATAACAACCTGTTAGAACATCATTGCTTGGAATAACATCAAAATTTCTTAAATTAACAAGAAATCAATTACAATCATACCACGAATAAGGTTTACCCAGTTATATATTTGATATAATAAAAAAATTTATAACCAATTCGAATATTTACTCATTGCACAATGAGGATCTCATCCAACAATAATTTAACTAAACTACATTTACCATAACCAGGAGAATAATGGAGTATGTTTTTTATCCTTGATGGCGATATCCAATCCAAAAGAAAACTTGAGCAATGTATTTCCCTTCACCTACTAATCCAAATACTTCATCGGTACCTCCCAGCCAATGCTAGGGGTACTCTTCTTCCCCTTTAGTCCCCCAAGCCACAAAGGGGTCACACACAAAGTTTCAGATCCAAAACTAACTCAAGCTTTCCCTCGCAAGTAGAGGCTTCCACCTCTTGCACAAGATTTCATCCCAACTCACGCAAGTAAACTTAGTCAAGAGAAATTTTAATAGCATTTCATTCATCCAGCAATAGGGTGTTTTCTCTCTTCCTCACCATTCATTTTATAAGAAAATTTACCTTGACACTTTTCATCTCTTGCACAATTTTCTATATTTTTTCTAATTAATTTAGATATTATTCACCCCCAATACATGTCACACTTTCCCCAAGTTGAACATTTTTAATCTTTTTTAATTAAATAATTATGCAATTTCCCTCACATCCCCAATTAGTTCCTATATTTTCTCCTAGTTGTCCCTTAGTTCCCCAATTTTCTCTTTTATTGTGTCTCCTAACTAATTGACAGTTTGAGTTTGATTAGGACTCTTCTCTTAGTTAGTATTTAGAGTTGATTAAATTAGGATACTAACTCTATGTTGACAACCCATTCTCTCATGAAATATAACGTATTTTAATTAAATTATTTTTTATTAATTTCATGCACACATTGTGCACATGCCTTAATTTTTATTCGTGTTCTCCCTTTACTAGTGTTTATTTAGTATAAATTCCCTTAACCCATTTTATAAAATTTATTTAGTTAAAACATATAGACTTTTGGTTATGTTATGTGGTTTATAACTTAATAATAATTTCAATTATCTTCTCTAACAAAGTCTAAGTATTTATTTTATTTTTCTAAGGTTTTCTATATTTTTATTGACTCATAAATTTATTCATGTGATGTGCCCTTCAAGATACACCTTCATTCTCCAAGGGTGCTACTCGTCATTTGACTTAGTTTGGAAGTTGTCTGATGCTTGGAGTCAATACTCCACTTGTTGACCTTGTGTGGGACTAAGGGGTTACTGAGGAATAAGGAATTTTACTTATTGTGTGCCCATGAAAAATCATCGTGAGAGATTGTCTCAGTATTCCCAGATGACATCGTGAACCTCTCAAGAATAACATAGTCATTAACCTTCAGTTCAGGTCACGCCGGGAGTGTTAGTGGGTTGTGACAGTGATCTTGCCACAACTTTCCCTCAACTGTTTGATATCTTTGTATGAACCCTTTAATTCATATGTGATTTGAATTAGCAAGCATGATTCAAGTGGATATTGGTGGCCAGATGGATATTGGTGGCCACCCACCTATTCCAATTGGCTCATCTTGACAGTTTTTAGTTCAACATGTTTCTCTATAAAGATGAAATTTCTTTGTAATTATGGTTTTTTCAATTTTGGGGTTGTCCTGAATCCCTACACAACATCCAAATGGAAATTGGTGGCCTTACACCTATTCCAAATGGCTTACTTTCGAATTGTTCATATCAGTACATCTTTCTGTACTTCCAGCGTTGTTTTTGGATCCCTCAATAGTGTTTTTTTGTCTTACCATAGTCAAACTGAAGACTGAAATAAATTTTGATAGCATAATGTGTAGCTCTCAAAACTACCTTTCCAACGAGCTATCACATGCCTAAAACGAAGGTCGTATGAAAAATTTACGACCCCGTGAAGTTGAGGTACCAACTTACCCATAGGGGCCCACATACATTTTGGAGTTTCATCTCCTAGGGTTAGGTTTTTGGATGTCTATGGTTTTGGAATTCATGAGTAATGTTAAAAAGGCCTATGGAGCCTCATTGTAATCATTTTTCTCAGAAAGATGTGCATAGCATCCGCATCTATTCTCAGAGATAGCTACCACCATTCGAGCAAGTTGTTTTAGTTATGTAGTTTTACACTTTCATCCTATTTTATTTATTTAATAGAAGTTATTTTGCACTAGATATCTATTGTTGTTCTCCATATCTTTGTGTTATTGTATTCAATATGTAATTCATTTTGTTCTACTCATAAATCTGGATCATTGGTATCATAGTGGTCTTCTCTTCATTTGTTTTTCTTTTTGCATGTCCCCGACAAGATCTGGGTACAAGAAGTTGGGACTTGAACTAGTCAAAACTTTGCAAGATCGATCACACCGAGTGTTGTGTTTGTTTCATCACTTGGGTGAGAAAAACAAGGGAACATGCATGCCTAGTTGGGCCTGCTAGACAAGAAATAGGTTAGTGCATGAATTAAACAAACCAAGCACATTAAATAAACAAGTAAACAAACTAAAACAACTAAAGAAATAAAACTAGAATGCATAAGACACTTTTAGAAACATAAACAATCAACCAATGACCAAGATTATGCCACCAATGGATAACTATATTAGTTGGAAAAAAACCCTACAGAAAAATGAGGACTTATGAGTCCCCTCTTCCTCCTTGGGAGGGCTCTTGAGTTCCTTAATGGAGAGATCTTCTTAGAATGGAAGAAAAATGGAAAATGATGAAGAAAATCAATGCATGTTCCCTTAAGAGGTGAGTGGAATGGCCTATTGGAATGATGCTAGAATGATCCTAGGAAGAAAGAGGATTCTCAAGGGAGAATTGAGGTAGCATAACAATACTATGAAGATCTCGATTTCTTAGTGCACCCATCACCTCCATTTATATCATTTCTCCAAGGAAATATTCAACTGGTTTTTAATGTGAACAAGGGGCTCTTTAGGGAACCCTTTGGTCCTTGACCAACCCCCCATTCAGATTTTTCTCAGATATGAAGGTCAAATCAGGTTGGGAGTTGGTCCATAATTGGTTGGTGGGCTGACAAGAACCATAAATGCGTCGTTCACATGAGTGCACATCTTTTCTCGTTCACAATCGTGCATATGATGCATTGTGCACTCTATGGGATTCTTTGGCCCCCGCACTCTATGCTTCCTTTAGTGACTTTTCCCATGTCAATTTTTTCCCAAATTGTATAGTTTTTTCCTTTTGAAAATGCATTTTGGTGTTGCAAGTGAACTAATAGTTGTTGGCATTGTTGTATTTCTATAATCATTTGCGTGCAATGTTGCAGATGAAATTTCAGTGATAACAGATGCCCCATGATGTGTGAGGTTAGGAGCATACATATAGCCTAAATACATCAATGTTTCTTCTACTGATATTTCCATTGTAATGAATACTACTGAGAGGAACTACAAGAGTGATCCGTCAGAAGGAGAGGGGAAACTGTGGGACCCAAATATTTCTCTACGGAGAAAAAAAAAGAAAATATGTATACAAAGGAGGTGGGCATGCCCCATGCTCGTGTCATGTAACTCAAAATGTAAGACAATAATTGAAGTTGTATGATGATGTATATAACTGTAGCACCCTCTGGGGTGCTTTGATAATGGCATATGACAATTTTGAATGGTGAACATACTCTGAAAAGAGGTCAGGGCACCTATAAGAAGTGTCAATGACTCATAGGCATTGATGGTTGTTGGCCCTTGACCAATTTTTGAGGAAATATTGGTTGTGTTTGACCATTTTTGGGACTTCGATAGGACGGTCGAAGATGGAGCACCCAGGCAAAGTTGAGATCGCAGGATATCACCCATTTTGCAGGCTTTTGGGGATTTTAGGGTTTATGTAATGGGTATGGGATGTCGACCCATGGGTTTACCCATGATTAGGACTTTTTGTAATGTATAAATAAGTATCTAGGTGATATAAGTAATTGGGTACTTGGCTTAGTGCAAGGTAGTAATTGGCTTAGTGCAAGAGGTCATTGGCTTAGTGCATGACTAGAGTATGTTAAGACTTGCAGAGCTAAGTGCAATTGATTGTAAGAGGCTTTGTGCATATATTGTGTAAGGCTTTGTGTCGTGACTTGATTTTGAGGAAGGTGGATCTAATCTGCTATGGCTCTGTGAATGTAAGAAGATTGAAGGAGACTAATAAATAAGAAGAAGAGTTGGTGGATGTATCCCTACACTGAGGTGAACCATGTATATCCTGTGTCGATATGATTTGTGCTATGGTGTTCATGTTATTTATGTATCTATTTTCCTAGTGCACTATTCTTGATGTATGATAGATAGATCTATGAATACTTATTGATTTATGATGTGAATGAATGTTAGATATGAGCTTATGCTATGTGCTAAGAGATTGTAAGGGTTAGATATTGTGTTGATATGTAATTGGGGTTAATCTGTGGTGTGAGTAAAAATCATAACTTAATACATATTGTTGGATAAGTGCTCTGTTGAGTCTTGTAATCACAGATCTATGTCCCAGCTAGGTTGTAGACACTTGAGTCCTGCAACCCCCCCTATCTCTACCTTGAGTGATACTTCATCTACTTTGTAGGTGTTGCTTAAAGGGCCGATAGTTAAGGTTTTTTTGGTGCGTTGTTGAAGCGTTGAACCCTGGGTCTACCCCTGTGCCAACAAATGGTTATGTTGTCGGGACCTGAAACTGTGATTGTTGGGAACTAAAGAAAATAGAAAGCTCTGTGCGTAGATCTGTTGTTGTAGTGTGCAACATTCTACTTGATTTGTGAATCTATATGCTAAGAAAGAGGCCCGATCTGAGGAAAAGAGGTAAGATCTTAAATCTTTGTGCTCTGGTAAAGGTAAGATAAGTGGAAATTTTTGCTTCGAAAGTATGAATCTAGGTATGTTTGATAGATTTTTTCCTAGTCTGAAAACTAGGGAATAGCTAGAAGAAAGAATATTTGATATGAATAAATTTGATAGAGATAGTGAAAGATATGTTATTCCTATGCGTAGAAATTATTTTTGGACTAACAAGTGGATGCAAGAACCTAGAAAGATTTTTTGCAGATTGTAGGTCCATCACTGTGATCCTAGTGCGCAGTACAAAAAAGTTCGGGGATCGTTTAAAAGGAAGAGAGGATTGACATTGTGTTATAACTATAGAAGACCAGGACATCTTGCTAAGGAATTCCCTGGTATAGGTCATATTTGTCTTTGTTGTAAAGTTGTTGGTCATGAGGTTTTGGATTTCCCTAGAATGATTTCCAAAGTTGAAAAGATGAACATGAGAGAAGAAAATTATGAAGAAAGAATCAGAGACTATCTTATTACAGCTGAAAGAAACACTGAATGATCACATAGACATAAGTTTACCAGATATCCTGAAAGAGAAGCAGTGTATAGAAACAAGAATAGCAGACTTTGACATAGACTGTGTATTAGATGAGGAAACACACATGAATGTTATGCCAGAAAGTACTTGGGAAATTTTGGGAAAGCCTACTATGATTCCTTCATTGGGAATGATAAGATTGTTTAAAGGAAATATGATAACCCTATGTGGAAACAATGATTTACAAAGTTAAAAAGATGAACATGAGGCAAGAAAACTATGAAGAAGGTCAAGGGACTATGGATATGTTAGAAAACAAGAAAGAATCAGAGACTATGTTATTACAACTGAAAGAAATATTGAATGATCACAGAGACATCAGTTTACCAGAGATCTTGAAAGAGAAGCAGTGTATAGAAACAAGAATAGCAGACTTCGACATAGACTGTGTATTAGATGAGGAAACACACGTGAATGTTATGCCAGAAAGTACATGGGAAATTTGGGGAAAGCCTATTATGATTCCTTCATTGGGAATGATAGGATTGTTTAAAGGAAAGATGATAACCCTATGTGGAAGAGTTACTAATATACCTATGATGGCTCATGGAGCATCGACCGAAGAAGAATTTGAAGTTATTAAGTTTGTTGAGAACAACACCCCTTTTGCACTTTTTCTAGGAAAGACCTAGGTTGAGAAAGATCAAATCTGAAGGAAAGCAGAGGAAGAAGCCATAGAACATAAAAAGCAAGAATAAAGGGACTTCATAACTAGAAAAATAGATCGACTAATACAAGAAAAAGAGGACAAGTCGAAGCAACATAAGGCAAGAGAGTTAGTTGTCGAAGTTGAAAGAATGCATGGAGGCTTGAAGAACCTACCCATACAGGAAAGAGGTGTATCCAACCCGGAAATAGTAGGAGAAGAGGTAGTATCCTTGAAACCTTTGGAATACCCTCAGTAGTGCGAAGTTACTACGCTAAGAGAAGATAAGAATAAGAATGGAAAGAGGAATCCAGAAATTCAGATCATAGGAAATAAGGAAATAAATCTTGGTAAGAAGAAAGAAAAGTTAGAAAAATAGCAGGAAGTTTCGGAGAAGAATTTGTAGAAGGCAGGCTTGCAAAACTTGAACCTCGCCAGAATATCAGAATAGCGCAGAATGGCACTTCATCACGGCGAAGCTATATGACCATTGGAGGCGCCCCGACCGTTACAACGACACTCTGGAATGGTTAGAAACGCATTGATTGAAAATATCACCCTTGGACCGTTGAGACTGCGCCATAACAGATGGATTCGTATTGATTAAGGCATTTTGACCCGTTGAAGGAATCTATTATGACATTTCTTATTTAATCCATCGAATGTCGCACTGGGACCACTTTTTTCAAACCGAGATATCTTAGCTAATAGATAATTGATCACATATCACGTTGTGTTGTCTAGACCTCTCCATCCATCTGATTTCCTTGTCTATTTGTTCACCTACCTGAGTTATTTGATCACGAGTGTGCACGTCAGGCGAATGTAGCGCAATAGAGAATTTTGTGCAGGATATATTAATAAATCTTATGGCTAAGAAAGGCATGTCTACAGGAATTCATGCATCATCGACTGAAGGATTTCAAGAATCCCCCTCTACTGCACGTCGGTCTAGTTGAACCACAAATGAGAAAAGAAGAAAGCACCGTGAAAATATGGCGAACGCAAAGAAGATCTCGACAATCTTGCCCGACTAAATCCCACCTTTGGCTGGTATGGTTAGTCATGACAGTATCCCACGTGATTTTGAGTACACACTCATCACTTCGTACCTCCCGAAGGGGATATGCGCAGTCAGACCTCGGTTGGGACTAATCCCAACTCTCAAGATTGGAAATTTTAACCTTGGAGACTGAAATAACTATGTGATGCTCGCACCGCATAGGTACTTGACAAAGATGACTGGGAAGAAGCCCAATATAGTCCCCCAGCTGTGGATCAAGGATATTTCAAGATCGACAATCTTAAACATGATGAAGATACCCCACTTCGGAAAACATCAGTAGGTTAATGCATGTGTTAAACTCCTCATGTTGTGCTACCATGGAGGTTACCTATGGTTATATATGTGCATCATTATGGATTCGGCACTGAACCACTTGATTAATGGATTGAGCATGCAAGTAACAAACCCTCACCAGTTCTACCTAGGGAAGATGTCAGATCGCTCCCTGGCGCAGAAAATACAGGAAGACTATGGATATGTAGAGAAGGGAAAGCGAGGCTACAAGGTAGCCTCCATCTAGGATGGCACATTGTGCCTTGTTTTTTAGTTGATAGGGGGGAATCTCATCAGAAAGAACCATCCTACGCAGGTCACAGGGTTCGTAGTCGACCTCGCAGGGAAGTGTGTCGAAGGGATGTAGATGAACTAGGTGAGCTACCTTGTCAACGAGTTGGAGAAGGACTATCATAAAGCATAGGACCAAGGCTATGAATTTCACTTCATTTGGTTGTTGATTCTAATTGCATTTGTCTCTTGGGAGATGCTGAAGGGAGGGACATTCCCAGAATTCAAGCCATCAAAACCATTGGCCATGAGGTTCACCACCTTGTGGTATATGATAGATATGGTGAAGCAGTGGCATTCAAATGCAGTGTTCCATGCTTACTACCTACTACTCAAGCGTGTCATTGAATCATTTCGGCGAATGACCCTGAACAATTTGCATATGTACAGACCACTAGAGAAGTTTCGCATAGACCGACACTTCATATACATTAGATGATATCCATCTCATCATCACAGCTGTAGAAAATGCCTCAGTGGATATCCTGTAGAGACATCAAGTGAAGCAAGAAACATTGTTTGACAGAATCGAGAAAGATTTGAAAGACATCCAGTTGAGCCACGCAGTGTCTACTACGCCATATTCAGCAGACAGTGTAGAATTGGGTGATGAGCCCACCCAATTACGCATATTAGTAGATACAACAAAAACTTGACTTGATCAAGTCCAAGAAGAAAAGGAGTAGGCCAT
This sequence comes from Picea glauca, assembly GCA_000966675.3. Classification (NCBI taxonomy): domain Eukaryota; kingdom Viridiplantae; phylum Streptophyta; class Pinopsida; order Pinales; family Pinaceae; genus Picea; species Picea glauca. The sequence goes on from JZKD02S1613048.1 coordinate 546,108, forward strand.
AGAGGCCTTGAAGTAAGAAAAGGAGGAGGCCTTAGAGAAAATTCAGGTTGTGTAGCAAGAGAAAGATTACCTTAGGGTAAATTTCACAGAGGACAAAGAGAAAATCCAGAAAGAGAAAGACCACCTGCTTGTAGAGAAGATTGTGGTCAGAGAGGTAGTGACTAGAGCGCTTCACTCTATGTTGGGCTTGGCAGGAAGAATATATAGCCGAGAGACAAGTGGGGAAGATCACTGAGGCCATTCAGCAGCTTAAGGAAAGAGTAGCAAAGTTAGAACTTCAAGCAGTGTCGAGCACTCTGCAAGAAATGCGGGATTATAGGGAAGAAACTGCCAGAAGCACAGTAGAAAGAATCAAGGCGTTGGCTTCAGGATGTAATAAACTAAGTGACCGAAGCACATAGACCTATGAGTGCCTTGCAGAAGATCCAAAGTTGAGGATATTGGAAGCACAACTCCAGGAGGTGAAGCAGTAGGTTTCTACAGTGCAAGCACAGATGAATCTATTGACTACAGTTGATAAGATGAAGAGATTGTAGGAGCAGTGCACAGTTCAGCAGCAGGTGACTTCCATATAGAGTAGAGTTATGGAGTTGACACAGAGACTCCAGTTGGTGCAAGATGAATCCTACACACTTTTTGAAGAGATCGAGGGACGAGGCTCACAGTTGGAACAGGTGGTCACAATGGTAGAATAGTGCCTGGAAGGGCATGTCACTGAGAAATTAATTCAAGAGTTCGTCGAGTAGGAGGCTCTAGAGAAGTAGAAAGTCGAGGTAGATCAAGCTAATATTGAGGCCTTTGAAGTAGTATTACCCATATCAGAGTGACTCGGGACGAGTCATAGGTGAGTGTTGGGGGCCTCTTGGCCCTCGACCAAGTTTTGAGGAAACATTGGTCTTTATGACCATTTTTGGGACTTTGACAGGTTGGTCAAAGATGGAGCACCTAGGCAAAGTGGAGATCGAGGGATATCACCCATTTTGAGGGATTTTTTGGATTTTAGGGTTTATGTAACGGGTATGGGATGTCATTCCATGGGTTTACCCATTCTTAGGCCTTTTTTCAATGTATAAATAAGTATCTAGGCGATGTAAGTAACGAGGTACTTGGCTTAGTGCAAGGTAGTAATTGGCTTAGTGCAAGAGGTCATTGGCTTAGTGCATGACTAGAGTATGTTAAGACTTGCAGATCTAAGTGCAAGTGATTGTAAGAGGATTTGTGCACAGACTGTGTAAGGCTTTGTGTCATGACCTGATTGCAAGGAATGTGGATCTAGTGCGTTATGCACAGATCACCTATCCAGTGCAGAGTGATCTATGTGGCTCTATGCCTGTAATAATATTGAAGGAGACTAATAAATAAGAAGAAGAGTTGGTGGACATAGCCCCACACTGGGGTGAACCACGTATATCCTGTGTCGATATGGTTTGTGCTATGTTGTTCATGTTATTTATGTATCTATTTTCTTAGTGCACTATTGTTGATGTATGATAGATAGATCTATGAATGCTTAGTTCTTTATGATGTGAATGAATGTTAGATATGAGCTTATGTTATGTGCTAAGAGGTTGTAAGGGTTAGATCTTGTGTTGATCTGTAATTAGGGTTAATCTATGGTGTGAGTAAAAATCATAACTTAATACATATTGTTGGCTAAGTGTTTCGTTAAGTGTTGCTAGGTTGTAGACACTAGAGTCCTGCAACCCCCCTGTCTCTACCTCGGGTGAGACTTCATATACTTCGCAGGTGTTGCCAAAAGGGTCGGTAGTTAGGGTTTTGTTGGTTCATTGTTGAAGTGTTGAACCCTGGATCTGTCCCTGTGCCAACAATGTCCTAAAAAACTCAGAGGTCTTTGGATAGTATAAAAAAACTACAATAGTTGCATAGTAAGACCCACCATAACATGAGAGTTTGTTGAAGTCGAGTGTTATGGGGGTCAATGGAATCAAAGATAAATGATGTTTCTCTCTGTGTCGCCCGAGACTCCTCATTGTAAAGGTAATTAGAGTCAAGATATTGTCACCCTTTTAGAAATTGTGTTGATTCCGACAGAAAGGGAGACGTGACTCCAAGAAGCAAAGGGCTTCATGAATTCCATGGAAATAAGATCAGGAACTGATAGGGAACATGAAAGAATTAAATATGTGGTGAGACTCAAGAATTCCCTTGGTTGCGAGTATGTGTGGAGGATTATTGGAAACAACCAAAAACTATATCTAGTGTTAGGGGGAGAACTAGATATGGGGCTAAATTGTACCATATGCTTGACAAAGTGGACAAACTCAGAGATCAGGGGTACATGGACTTTCAGATACTCAGGGTTTATGAGCAATGTTAAAATGAGAAAAGGAGAGGGGATGCTCCAACCAAAGGAGACATGGGTTGTATTGTCGGGAAAAGAAGGTCATCAACGGTGACGACAAAAAGATAAGTAACTACTGGAAACAAAATATTTTTACAATTACCAAATAAATAAACAATAATTTGGGATGAGTGTACAGATACAGAAATGAGTGCCCTAGTGCGAGATGGCTTGGCCTATGAGGTCACAAGTTATGAAGATAACTAGTGGAGGGTGGGGGGCCCATGGGTGGGTTTCTGTGTGAGGTAAATGAATGGAGGACAATATGCATATGGGAAAACTGATTGTGGATGAAATTGAAGGTTAATGATATTGCAGAGGTTCAGTCAGATAGAACTTGTTGGTTGTGGAGCCTGATTATCTTCGTGATTCAGAGGTATTTTACTTTCAGCTTTGTTTATACCCCATGAAGTATTTACACCCCAGAAGTATGTACACTCTTCCACATGGGGGAGTGTAGAGGGGGGGTACCCCCTCTGCGGGGTCCAGGGGAGCTATCCCCCCAGCTAGGGGATTTGGGGGAAAGTGGGCCCCCAGTGGGGGTTCGAGGGTGAATCCCCTGAAGAAAAAATTGCCTTGTAAATGTATATTGTAATTTCATTGTAAATCTAGACCGTTCATTATAAGGTCGCAGATCTAATGGTAGAAATTATGTTAGAGTTTTTTCCCTAGAAAGAAACCCTCTTTTATAAGGGAAATTTATTGTGTCTATGGTTGATTGCGAATATTGTATTCTGAGATAGGACACTGTGAGAGAAAGAAGAGGAAGTTACAGCAGGTTTGTTATAGGTTGTATCCCTTCATATGTTGGATAATAATAAAGGAAGGACCTGGCAATTTCTCTGGTGGACGTAGCCCACATTGGGTGAACCACGTAAATCTATGTCTCTATTGTATTGTGTATCTTTTGTGTTTTGTTTCCACATTTGTTTTATTTTATTGCTCCATGGTCCTATTTTTCTAACAATTGGTATCAGAGAGAAAGGTAACTCACAGGAAAAGAGGGTTCCTGGTTTGAGTGGGAGAAATGTCGGAATATGTAAAGTTTAGGATCGATAAATTTAATGGCCAAAACTACCAGTTATGGAAGATGCAGATGGAAGACTATTTATATCAAAAGGATCTATTCCTACCATTGGGTGGAATAGCAAATAAATCGACGACTACGAAGGACGAAGAATGAGAGATTCTTGACAGAAAGTCTCTAGGAATGATACGGCTGAGCTTGGCAGCGTCGATGGCTTTCAATATTTCCAAAGAAAATACAATGAAGGGTTTGATGGATGCATTGGCCAAATTGTATGAAAAACCCTCGGTGTCCAATAAGGTATTTCTAATGAAGATATTATTTAATATGAAGATGTCGGAAGGTGGGTATGTTGTAGATCATTTAAATGATTTTAATATGGTTACTAATCAACTAAGTTCTGTAAAAGTGGACTTTGATGATGAGGTCAGGTCTCTTCTAATCTTGTGCTCATTGCCAGAAAGT
>JZKD02S1613048.1:552058-578495 GCA_000966675.3 Picea glauca
GGTATATGAACAATCCAGGTAAAGAACATTGGGAGGCAGTAAAGTGTATTCTCGGGTATTTGAGAGGTACTACTACTCATGCATTATGTTTTGGAGGTTCAGACACTTTTCTACAAGGATATGTTGATTCAGATATGGCGGGTGATAAAGATAGCAGGAGGAGTACCATAGGGTATGTTTTTACTATAGGTGGAATAGTAGTAAGTTGGATCTTGAAACTACAAAAGGTTGTTGAAATTTCAACAACAGAGGCAGAGTATGTTGCTGCTACAGAGGCTAGTAAAGAGATGATTTGGTTACAGAGGTTTATGGAAGAATTGAGAAAGAAGCAAGAGAATAGCAGGTTGTATTGTGACAGTGAGAGTTCCATTCATCTTGCAAATAACTCAGCCTTCCATTCGAAGACTAAGCATATACAGTTGAGGTACCACTTCATACGATCAGCCTTGGAAGATGGACATTTGAAGTTGGAAAAGATACACACTAGCCAGAATCCTACAGACATGTTAACAAAGGGAGTAACCAGGGAGAAACTGAGTTCCTGCTCAGTTTCAATTGGTCTTCAAGAATGAAGATGAAGATGAGAAATTTTCCAGGTCCAAGAAGGTTCAAATTCCAGCATATACAACAGTGGTGGAGTTGTTGAGATCAATCTCCAAGTGGGAGATTGTTGGTTGTGGAGCCTGATTATCTTCCTGATTCAAAGGTATTTTACTTTCAACCATGTTTATACCCCATGAAGTATTTACACCCCAGAAGTATGTACACTCTTCCAGGTGGGGGAGTGTAGAGGGGGGGTACCCCCTCTACGGGATTTGGGGGGGCTATCCCCCTGGCTGGGGGATCTAGGGGAAAGCGCCCCCCCAGTGGAGGTTCGGGGGTGAAGCCCCCGAAGGAAAAATTTTCTTGTAAATGTATATTGTAATTTCATTGTAAATCTGGACCGTTCATTATAAGGTCGCAGATCTAATGGTAGAAATTATGTTAGGTTTTTTTCCCTAGAAGGAGACCCTCTTTTATGAGGGAAATGTATTGTGACTATGGTTGATGGAGAATATTGTATTCTAATATAGGAGACTGTGAGAGAAAGAAGAGAAAGTTACAGCGAGTTTGTTGTAGGTTGTATCCCTTCATATGATGGATAATAATAAAGGAAGGACCTGGAAATTTCTCTGGTGAACGTAGCCCACACTGGGTGAACCATGTAAATCTGTGTCTCTATTGTATTGTGTATCTTTTGTGATTTGTTTCCGCATTTGTTTTATTTTATTTCTCCACGGTCCTGTTTTTCTAACAAAACTGAGATGAGATAGACTTGGAGTCCATCTAGGAAAGCTAGCAACAGGATAAGAAGAAGTATGTGGATTATTCTCGGGAGTTCATAAGACTATCAGGACTCCCATCCCTAGGGGGTGAAAGCAGCATGAGTGTCAAAGTACCAAGGGGAACTATGAATGGGAAACTCATGTGGGGGAGAGTGCTACCAGGTGACAATACCAAAATGTAACAGAGGTGATGGTACTACAAATCCAGATGTAGGGACCCTAAAGGTGAATGTCGGAGGGTGTGACTAGGAGATGCAATTGATATTCAGAGGGAATGTTTGCATGCTAGTGTCGAACATATACATGAAGGGTTTGTGATGTTTGTGATGACCAAGTACATGCACACATTAAAATTGAATACCCGACGTGAACAATATATGATGATAAAGAACATATAACAGTTATTTGATAATTTTGAATATGAGCATGTGTACCTAGATATGATGTGACAAAAATGCTCCCCTGGGGCCGAGTGCAGATGGTGATCTGGGGAATGTGACTGTGTAGATGGCGGGACCCTAATCCCATGGATGAAGATGGATCTAGAAATAGAGGCTCTGGGCTCCTGTAACTGAATGTGGAAATTTGGCAAAAGGGACTATATATGGTTGGTGGGCCTACAATGGCACCTCATTTGTACCCACTGTTATAGTGAATTGACTAGAGTATTTGGAAGAGTTTCAAATATTACGGGAGCTCGAGCCGACCAATCCAAAAGTTGTGAGATTCAGGTAAGTGATCCCATCCTCCTGCATAATATGTATTTTCTAGGGTTGAGTTAGGGGTCGTATGGATGGTCGTACAAGGGTTAGTTTGGGGGTGGTCCCACTAATGTGTGAAAGAAGGAAGAATACCCATGCTCAAATGTGCGAGTATAATTCTATCTCCCATGCACAATGTCTGAATTTTCTTGACATAACTATGCATAGGGGTACGTGAGAGGGAAAAATAGGCATGCATGAGATGTGCACCTGTTGGAATTACAGCTACGCACTATGCACAGCTATTTATTAGATAGTTGGGCATCAATGTGCAGTTGTGTAGAGAACAGATGTGCATGTGTGTGCACCTATTAATGTGATAGATGTGCATTCATGCGCAGTTGTTTCTTCAACATTTTCGAATCAATAAGCAACTATGCAAAGAACAAGCGTGCATGTGGGGGTGAATGGCATGCAATGGAGGCGAAGCTAAGGGTGGTTGAAAATTTTGAACTTTTTGATATTTTTTATGAAGGATGAGGATTAACCAAGTGTTTTTTTGTGGATGCAAGTGATCAGTGGGTGATAGGAGGGTCTTCATGCCAGTCTCGTGGAGGGAGAGAGACTGGGAGAACCTCCAAGAGGCGATGATATCAGCTAGGTTTTTGGAGACACTTGACAGCGGGTTGCTCAAGTTCTTTGAGTTCCCTTTGATACGGTCGTAGGAGTTCCTACTTCAATACCCGATATCCATGTGGAGTGTTGATCTACAGTGATTCGTTGTGAGGGAACAGTAGCTAACCCTCTTAGGTGTTGAGGATATATTTTTTTTTACGGGGCTCCCCTTCTAGGGAATGGCCTTACCTGCTGACCCGCAATTGTCGGAGGATGTGAGACTGATAGATATGGAATGACACCATTGTTCGACTTTAAACCTGATGTCGAGTTTGGTTTTCCGTATTGAGGTGATGGATAATATTTTGTCTCAGTGTATTGCAGCCATGGTAGTGAGGATATATGGATCTTTAGCTACTCAGTAGATCATAGGTGGTCAGTTGAGGATTGTAGAGAGATTCCTAGATGGGGAATTATTTTCCTAGGGGTTGATGCTTCACTCTAGGGTGATGGGGAAGATTCACCAGTGATGGACCACTAACTTTGGTGATTTTTCATTTGTATCTATCCTAGTGGCATGGTTTCTAGAGAGGGTGCCTATGTTGCACCCAAGGATTGTTGTGGCTCTTGCAAGGTCACAGTAGCCGCAATTGATGCGGTGGGCCCAGATTTTGGTGCATGATGAAAGGGGAGAGGGTGGCCAAAGTTGCACGTGTGTAGCATCATATTCCATAGGTGATAATCTGGTATTCATACGGTGGGATGGACTTTCGGCATGACCCAGACATGGTATTTCCTCCTAGAGAGGTATGAGACCAGAGAGGTATGTTTGTGCATTTATGTTTTGTGATTTTGATATCATAGTAGATGATTATTCTATATATGGATGTTGAATCTACCTTTGGTTTTTGTATTTTCATATGTGGGGCCCCGAGTTCATGAGGCTAAGATGGTCAGGGAGTCAGTGCACTAGGGGCCAGTGCAACCACCGCGAATAGAGTCGTGGGTAGGAGAGCGGCACAAGAGAGATGATGTTGGTGTTGAGCCAGCATGTGAGATGAGGGAGGGCCAGAGCTGCAAGTTTGATGATGTGAGTGTTGAACCATCACATGAGCCATGAGTAGAGGCCAGTGGAGGGATGGAGGACCTTCATCGTCGGTTCTAAGAGGTTCTGCAGGGTGTTTTGGAGGGCATGTGGGCCCATATCCAATATGAGAGGGTTTTGGAGTAGTGTGTGGGTGTTATGGAAGAGTGCAAGACCTTGATCCATTGGCTAGCTATCACATGGGAAGCGATGATTGGTCGACTACCCCTTGGACTGGGAGGACCCCCAACTAGTGGGGCACCTCCAACTAATAGAGGATCTGGGGGGGGAGGACCTATGGGGGTACCATCAGTGATGGTTTTGTTTGTTGTATTTATATAGTCTTGTGAGCCCATTTTGTATAGGATAGGGGTAACCCATTTTGTAGCTATAGGGGTGAGGGGACTCACTGGCCTACGGGCGATGTATAGTTTGTACTTTTGTAAATATTTTTGATACTTTGAAGGAGATATATATATATGGATACACATATTTTGTTTCTTTGTGATGTCTACATGTGCTTATGTTTTTTGATGGTTTATTACGTCTAATCTATATGTTGTGACCGATGGTTGATGATTATGTATATGTAATGTTGTATTGATGTGATAAATGCCAATCTAACACTAGGTTAACCATATTATTTTTTATTTGATTAAATTGTCATGGAATATGTGTAAATGTAATTGAATCAAAGTTTTGAGATAATAGTCTAACTTGCAAGTATTTTTGAAAGAGGCAAGGATCGCGGAAACAGTATACATTGTTGAGCTCCAGGATGACGAGCTGGGAATCTAACAAAATGTTAAGGTGAAAAATGTGACAGTGACTGGACTTGGTGAGGAGAACAATGATGGCTACATATTTGGTATGGTTGTTAGTGGTTGATCCCAAACATATGTTGTTGGAGTGGAGCAGTTCATGTGAGGGGGTATAGAGGACCCAAGCGACCTAAGCGAGATTATGTGTCCAGCAGCTAGCACCATCAGTGTAACCGATGTGGTAGGTTGATGGAGGATGCATCTGTCAATAAAATGTATGGTAGATTAGACATGAGGAGTGGAGACAAAAAAATAAGACTAAAAACTCTACAAATGTGTAAAAAAATGAAAAATCCTAGTGTAGGATGGCTACACTCAGGCGTAAAACTTCTTTAAGTACAACCTGTTGGTGGGTTAATTGAGAGGATAGAAAGGCCTGGATATATGTGCCTTTATTGAGGCAATGTTGGACAATGTAGGGTCCATGCCATAATGATTCGAATTTCCCATGACCGATAGTGTCGTGGGTGATATCATAAGCTAGGATGAGATCTCCTTCTTTAAATGAACGAAGGTTGGCATGGCAATCAAAGGTGTCTTTGGACCATTTTTTAGCTACCTTGTTGTTCTGTAATGAAGACCGACGATATTCATCCAGCGACTCTAAAGTTAGTAAGCACTGCTCCATTGGAGTAGTGTCAAGTAATAGCTCGATGGTGGTGCATAACATGGGAATTTCACACTCAATGGGGAGGGTGGCTTTGATCCCGTGGACAAGATGAAATGGCATAAAACCAATGGTAGTTTTGACAGATGTGGGATAAGCCCATAATGTGTAAAACAACATATGATTCCATTTGGTCTTATTTTTGTTGACGGTACGTTGTAGCATGGTTTTGAGGACTTTGTTGACATCCTTGACCTGTATGTTGGACTAAGGGCAATATGGGGAGGCAAACTCATGGGAGAAGCCTAACTTGGAGGAGAGTTCTGCGAATATCTCATTCTCTAAGTGCTTATTGTGATTGGATACTAACTATAGTGGAATTTTTAAATGGGTAATCACGTGGTTAAAGAAAAAATGTGTTGTTGTGTCAGCGGTATTGTTGAAGGTAGGCATGGCTTCGGCCCACTTGGTAAAGTAATATATTTCCACGATGGTGTACTTGTGTCTATTACTGGATGGATTATTACAAGTCATGAAGTCTATTCCCCATTTGCAGAAGGGGATGACGATGATGACTAGATGTAGAAGAGAGGGTGTCACTCATGCTTTGTTTTCATAGAGATGGAATTTTTCGCATCGCTTGACAGCGTGGATGAAATCATGAAATAGTGTGGGCTAGAATTATCTTGCTTGAATGATCTTTTGGGTGGTGGAAATACCTGAGAGGTGACCACCACAAGCACTGTTATGGAAATCATTCAAGACTTTGTCTTCTTTGTCGATAGTCAGACATCGGTGGAGTATGGTGTCAACCCCATGTCGGTACAAGACATCATCGATGAGGAGGTACTGAAGGGCCTGATGGAGAATGCGTTGACGATCATCTCGAGAGATATGAGACCCAAAATTATGTGTATGAATGTAGACGAGAAGGTCATCATACCATGCATCATCAGAGGGGATGAAGAAGAGGTGTTCATCAGGAAAATCTGTATTGACAGGTGAAGCTTTAGCGTATGAGGGAAACGTCATAATGAGTTCGGAGAGAACAAGTGCTTTCTTGCTTTTGGGATTTAAGAACTCTAGGTTGTATTCATGAAGGATGACGATCCATCAAGAAAATTCATCATTAATCTATCATCGACTAAGCAAGTACTGCATGGGGTTAGAATCTGCTACGACTTTGGTAGTGTGAAGTGGGATATAGTGACGCAGTTTCTGAACTATGAGGACAAATAGGAGGGATAGTTTCTCATCATGATTTTGTTTCAAGGGTGCTCCTGAAATATTTTTACTGATGTAGTAAATGACATGCTCTCTCCCATTATCCCCTAGTTCGACGAGGACTCCTTCTACTAAGACGGTTGAGGCTAATAAGTAGAGGATGTAATCGCGATCATGGTCTGGAGGAATAATCAAAGGGGCATTGGATATTTATTCTTTTAAATCATCAAAAGTGGTTTGGGCATGTTCATCCCATAGAAATAGGATATCATGATGCAGTAAGCAAAGGAAACCATGTGCACGAGTGGCGTAATCTGGGACAAGTTGGATTTTCCTTGTAGGCTCTATAGTTGTCACAAATTCTTAGGTGGTGGAATTTATGTGATATCTTAGACCTTGAGGGGGTCCATTGTGATGTCATGTCAAGAGACAATGAACCCTAGGAGGCGTCTGGTAGTGACGCAAGATACACACTTGAGGGGGTTCAAGTGGATATTGTACTAGCGACATCGTTGAAATAAAATGCATAAGTCATCTAAATGTTGAGTTTGTTTCTTGTATCGAGTAGTGAGGTCATACAAGTAAGCAAGAATGATGTGAGAAAGATCATGGAAAACATAATTCATGGCCAGTTGAAACATAGCGCCTGCACTTTTTAGTCCAAAAGGCATGATAGGATAAGCAAAAGTATCCCATGGGGTAGTAAAAGTGGTTTTATACTGAACTGTTGGATGGATTTGGATTTGATTGTAGCCAGAGAACCCATCCATAAAGGACAATGCCTTGTGGTCGGCACAGTCATCGATAATTTGGTCGATGAAAGGGGTTGGAAAGTTGTCTTTGGGACAAGCATGGTTGAGATTGTGAAATTCGGTGCAGACGTGAATAGTGTCATGTTTTTTGTTAACAAGGATGGGGTTGGAAACCCATGAGGTATACCTAATGGGGTAAATGAACCCAGTGGCACATAATTTGTCAATTTCAGCTTTGATAGTCACATATTTGGATGGGTGAAGTGGGCGCTACTTTGGACGGAATGGGGCGACATTTGGCCATGTGTCGATGTGATGTTCGACTATAGAAGGATCGAGGTCGGGAATATTTGTATATGACCAGGAGAAAAATATCATGGTATTCCTAAAAGAGAGCTTTGTAAGTTGTGAGTTCCTCAAGGGAGCATGCGGCACCAATGGTGATTTCTTCTATGATTCCTGGTTTGATGGAAATGTCGATTTTGACGGTGGGGGATATATTGGCCATGTTTCCCTCCTAAAAAGCATTTAGGGTAGGGATAGGGTTGTTGAACTAGTCTATATGCCCTGACAGAATAAATCCTTGGTTTTGATTGCACATATGGAGGAATTGCTAGGAGGGTCAAAGATTTCCTGTGATAGAAAAAGCGTGTGGTGATGGAATGCATTCCATGGGGAATCGGGGGTAGTGAGTTCCTCCATGATATCTTTGTCGCAGTGAAAAATGCAAGAATACAGGGGATTCGTGGAGATGAAACGGGTGATTATCACAGTGTGGTTGTCCTAAATTGGTGAAGACATAGAGAGGATATCACAACCATGTTGTGATAGCTCGCTTGACATAAACCAAATATCCAGACACTATGAGGGATAAACTGTGGTAGGGGGTAAGATTCCTATGGGAAATGAACCATAGAATTGGGAGGATTTGGGGGAATATCCTCAGAAAGTCTATCGATGAACCATGTGTTGCACCTCTTTTTTCACCTGAATGAGAAAAATAGAGGTGCTTACAAGATTAGTTGGTTTAACTAAGCTAGATAGTAGTGAAGGAAAGGGTTAGAGAAAGAAACATAAAGGACTAAACTAAATATTAAACTAAGCAAGGAAAGAAAAACTAAACTATTGAGAATAAGGACATAAGAACAAGAAACCAACAAGACTCATATCACCAATGGAAAGGTTTGTATTAGTGAAAAGAAAACACCAAGAAGAAAGAGGACTTTGGGTCCCTTCTTCCTCCAAGGGAGGGCTCTTGGACCCCCACAATTGAGCTCTTCTTACAACTTTGAAACTTGAAAGAAATGGTGAAATAATCCCAAGCTAACCCACTAAAAAGGTGATGTGGATTGCCCAAATGGAATGGTGCTAGTATGCTCTTGATGAGAAAAGAAGATTCCTCAAGAGAATAGTAGCAACATAACCTTGAAAATGAATTCCTTGAAAATGTAGTTCACCCATGGCCTTGTTTTATAGCTCCACTTTGAGGTATTTTGCAACCAGCTTTTAGTGTGAAAAGGGGTTTTTTAGGGCACCTTTAGGTCTTTGACCAGCCACCCAGTCAGATCTAGCTGATATTTGAATGTCAAATCAACTTGGAAGATGAACCAGAAGTGGGTGGGAGGCCAACCAATCTCATAAATGTGTCGTTCTCAAGTGTTCATGGATTTTAGCGACCATAGTCATGCATCGTGCGCATGTGTGTTTTTTCTGCATTTCTAGATGGTGCATGTGCATGCGATCCCTATGTAGTCATAGCGCATATTGATTTTATAACTGGTTGTATAGTTTTGGACCTTTTGGAAATTATTTTTTTGGTAATTTTGGTCCATGGGTGGACTCATAGCTGTTTGAAGATGTTGGATTCCTGTAACCATTTGCGGATGAAATTTCAGTGATAACAGATACCCCCTGATGGATGAGGTTAGGAGAATACAAATAGTCGAAATTCATCAATGTTTCTTCTACTGAGAGTATTGTTGTAAGAAAGATCGATAGTGAGAGTATCAAGAGTGGCCCATTGGAGGGAGAAGGGAACCTGTAGGACCCAACCTTCCATAAGGTGTGTAAAATAAATTGTGTACAAATGAGGCAGGCATGCCCCATGCTCATGTCATGTAACTCAAAAAAGAAGGGTGTTGTACAGTAACTGAAATTGTGTGTTGATGTAAACAACTACAGCGCCCTCGGGGGCGGTTGTGATAAAGGCAAAGGACAATTCTGAGGAGGAACATACTCTGAATAGTAGGCAATGACACCTGTAAGAAGAATCACAGATTTTGTAGGCATTGATAGCCTAGACAAGTTCAGAGGTCTTCAGAAAATATAAGAAACAATTGCAAATAGTCGCAAAGTAAGACCCACCGTAACATGAGAAAGTGTTGAATTCGAATGTTATTGGGTTCAACTACAGCAAGGAGAAATTATGGTTCTCCCTATGTCATCTGAGACTTTTCATTGGAAAGGTAATGAGAGTCAAGATATTGTCTCCCTTCTGGAAACTGTGTTGATGTCAACAAAAAAGGAGATGCGACTCCAAGAAGCAAAGGGATTTGTGAAATCTACTAGGTGAGGTTAGGAACTAAGGAGGTACATGGATGAAGTCAATATGTGTGGAGACTCAGGACTGCCCTTGGTTGGGGATATATGTGAAGTATAAGTGGTTGCAACCATTCAATGAGGTCAAGTGTCAGGGGGGACAACGAGACGTGGGAAAAATTGTGCCATAGGCAGGACAAAGTGAACAAACTCAGAGAGTAGAGGTAGGTGGTCTGTAGGAAACTCATAGTTTACGGATGATGTCAACAAGAGTAGATGATAAGGAGTGCCCCAACCAAGGGAGACATGGGTTGTGCTTTCTAGGAAGTTCACCAAAGGTGATGACAAAAAGCGATGTAACATGCTGGAAATAATGGCTTAATTACAAAAAGAATTAAAAAATTTGTGGGGATAATAATGCAGATACAGAAATGGGTGCCCCAATGTAGGATGGCTTGGCCTGGGGATGGTGCAAGTTGGTGAAAAAAACAAGTGGAGGGTGGGGGCCTCATAAGATGGTTTCTGTAGTAGGGCAATGTATGGAGGGAAATCTGAGGATGGGTAGACTGATGATGTGTAAATGATGTTGTGGGAGTGCAGTCAAAACAATCCATGAGGAAGTGCCCTAGGAGTCCATTGGGAAGGCTAGAAAAAATGAGGAGAAGGAGTATGTGGCTGATTCACGACATGATGTAAGACTATCGGGACTCCCATCCCTAAAGGGTTGAAAACAGCATGAGTTTTAAAGTGCCAAGGGGTCTATGAATGGGACAACTCATGTGGTGGAGAGTGCTAACGGGTGATAGTACCCAAAATGCAATGGAGGTGGCGGTACTGCAGAGCCAGATATGGGGACCCTAAAGGAAAATTTCAGAGGGTGTGACTGGAGATGCAATTGAGATTCAGAGGGAATGATTACATGCTAGTGTTGATTATATACCTGAAGGGGTTGTGTTGGTGTATGATGACCAAGTACCTGCACACATGAAAACCAAATACCCAACGTGAACAATACCTGAAGAGAATCGAACATACAATCATTTATTTGATAATTTTGAACATGAGCATGCGTACCTAGATGGGGTATGGAAAAAATGGCGCCCCGGGGGCTAAGGATGAAAAATGGTTCGTGGACTGTCTTGATGTAAAGGATGGGGTGCTAATCCCATGGCTGAATATGGATAAAAAAATAGACACTCGGAGCTCCCAAAATGGGATCTAGAAGTTTGGAAAAAAGGACTATATATAGTTGTAGGGCCCACATTGCCACCTCATTTGTACCTGTTGTCAGAGTGATTGGACAAGAGATATTCAGAGGAGATTTGGAGATTCTGAGAGAACGAGGCAGTCGATTCAGGACCAGTGAGCTTCAGGTTAGTGGTCTTATCATCCTACATAGAATTAGGTTTTCTATTTGTGGGCAGGGCCTGTACGGAGGGTCGTGCAAGGAGTTTTGTGGGTGCGGGCCCCTAGTGCGCAATTGATCCAAAAATATGCATGCATGGGTGCATGTCTATTATCTGGATATCTGTGCATGGCTGCGTGCCTGTTATCTAGATATTCATGCATGGGTGCACCCTAAGGAGGGAAATAGGTGTGCATGGTATGCCCGCCTGTAAGATAAATAGTTGTGCATAGGTATGTAGTTGTGTAGTGGACAGGAGTGTTGTGATGCGCACCTATGTACATGAAAGGGGTGCATGAAGGCACCTCTATATGGCCGACAGGCACGCACACATGCGCACCTATGGGATGAATAGGCATGCATGTGTGCATGCCTGTGGGTTGAACAGGCGCGCATGTGTGTGCACATGTGGGGTGAATAGGTGCGCATGTGTGCGTGCATGTGGGGTGAATAGGTGTGCATGTGTGTGTGCCTATGGGTTTAAATAGTCGTGCCTTGGGGGAAAGGCGGACAGGTGCAAAACTTATCTTTTTTGGATATTTTTAATGTGTTTATGTTTGAGATGGTTGATCGAGAAATGGATTATGTGGTTGCAGGTGATCATTGGGACGATGTTGGTTAACTGGAGAGAGAGGGATTGGTCACAATTTAGGGAGGTTGTGGCTATTGAGGAGTCGGCGGTGCGTGCCACTTTGGCAGCTTGTGGGTTGTTGAAGTTCTTTGAGTGCCCCTTGATACGGTCCTAGGAGTACCTCCTACAGTTCTTGATCTGGATTTGGAGTTCGGATCTGCATTGTTTTATGGTGTGGGGTGAGCAGCTAACCTTCACTACGGTGGAGGATGTGTATTTTATGACTGGGCTCCCTTTTCGAGGAACGCCCTTATCGGCAGAGCCTGTATTACATGGGGATGGGCAGTTGGCTACCTTAGGCTGGAGGTATTGTTCGAGAGATGATTTTATGTCGGGCTCCATGGTGAGTATCGGGGCTATGGATTCTTTAGTTCATCATTGTGTAGCAGCGATGATTATGAGGGTATATGGGTCCCTCGTGACTCAGCAGATCAGTGGTGGTCAGTTGAGAATTATGGGGAGGGCGTTGGCAAGAGAGTATTTTTCCTGGGGTTTTATGTTGCATGCCAAGATGGTAGGGCAACTCGACAGGTGTCGAGTTGCAGACTCAGGGGACTTTTCTTTTGGGTCCATCTTGGTTGCCTAGTTTTTGGAGAGGGTGTCGATGTTGTGCCCTAGAGTTTTATTGGGTGCACCTGGTGTGTAAGAGCTGCGACTGATGCAGTGGTCAAGGATTTTGATTCACCATGGTGGTGGGGAGGGTGGCTATTTTTCCACGGCCGAGGCTGCATAGGTGTTGCAGAAGATGCCACTAATCCTACTGCAATATACGTACTATGGGGTGGACTTCCGGGGTGATCCAGATATGGTGTTACCTCCAGGAGAGGTGTTCGACCACTGAGGTATGATGTGATTTTTTCTGTTTTGATATGTAGATAGTATAGCATGTGTATTATGTATAGATGGATGTTGATGCTATCCTTTGTTTGTGTATTTGTGCAGATGTGGGACCTTGCGGGTGTGAAGTTGAGTGGGTTAGAGTGTCGGCTTGTCAGGGGTCGGTGAGGTCTCTGCGAGGAGAGCCTCGGGTGGGAGATAGACAATGATACGAGGATGTGGAGGTGAGATTAGTTGGTGAGGGGAGAGCGGCTAGGAGATGTCATTTTGATGACCCCGGTGCAGGGCCATCACATGCTCCTCTGACCAATGTTGAGGGAGATTTTGAGGATATTTGTTGCCACTTGGAGGCGGTGCTACAAGGTGTGTCTGAGGGCATGTGGTCATGCATCCAGGATGAGGGTGTCTTGGAGCAGTGTGTGTGGGTTCTATTGATGTCGCATACCATGGTTCGACTAGAAGCAGTAGCAGGTGTTGCAATGACTGGGCGGTTACCTCCAAGGCCGGAGGGACCGATAGCAGGTGGGGCACCACCTTCTGAGGGAGGGCCAGGTGGTGGTGCTCTAGAGGCACCATGAGTGTCTTTGTGTGTATTTGTGTATATTATATAGGCTGGTGAGCCCATTTTGGTGCGGTGACACCAGTTTTCACCGAGGTGGTTCACTGGCCTACGGATTTTGTATACAATGTATTCTATGTGTGTGTAAACATTTTGATGGCATTTTTGACCGATATTTATATATATATGGATATACATTTTGGGGTCTTTGTAATGTTCACATGTGTGTCAGAATTGTTTAATGTTGTGTATTATGTCTAACCTATATGATGTGAAAGACTTTTGATGGTTTATGTGTGTGTAAAGGTGTCTTGATGTGATATATGCCAATCTAGTACAATGTTAGCCAGGTTATCTGTATTTTTATTAAAATGTCTTAGAATATGTGTAAATGTAATGAAATCAAAATGTTGAGATAAAAGTCTAACTTGCAGGTATTTGCGAAAGAGGCAAGGATCGTGGACATGGTACACATTGTTGAGTTGGAGAACGACCAGTTGAGAGTCAAGTAAGACGCTAAGGTGACGAATATGATGATGGTTGGCATCAGCAAGGAGACCAATGACGGCTGTGTACTCGGCTTGGTTGTTGGTTTTTGAACCCAAACATATGCCACTGGAGTGGAGTAGTTCATGTGAGGGGGAATAGAGGGCCCAAGAAGCCGAAGTGAGATTTTGTGTCCAATGGATGGCGTCGTCATCGTAACCGATGTGGTAGGCCGTTGGAGGAGGCATCTGTCAATAACACAAATGATAGTTTTAGGTGTGAGGTATGGAAAAAAAAAGATTAAAAACTCTATAAAAGAAAATAACCTAATGTAGAATGTCTACGCTCAAGCGTAAAATTTCTTTAAGTACAACCCGTTGACAGTTTCTTTGAAAGAGAGGCCTTCGAGGGAAGCCAATATGTATGTGCCTTTCATGAGGCAATGTTGGATAATGTAAGGGCCATGCCATAGTGATTCGAACTTTCCATGACTGAGGGTATCGTGAGCGATATCGTAAGCCAGGACGAGGTCACCTTCATGAAATGAGCGAAGGTTGACATGGTGATCAAAGTTGTCTTTTGACCATTTTTTGGCTGCCTCATTGTTCTGTAATGAAGATCGACGATCTTCATCTAGGGACTCTAAGTTCAGAAAAAGCTGCTCCATTGGAGCACTAGCGGGTAATAACTCAATTGTGGTGCGTAAGGTGGGGATTTCACGCTCAATGGGAAGAGTGGCCTCGACTCTGTGGACTAGTTGAAATGGTGTGAAATTGGTGGTTGTTTTCACGATCGTAAGGTAATCCCATAGCGCAGAAAATAACATATGATGCCAATTGGTCTTATGTTTATTATCCGTGCACTGTAACATGGTCTTGAGGACCTTGTTAACTGCTTTGACCTGTCCATTGTACTGAGAGTAATATGGTCAGGAAAACTCATGGGAGAATCCTAACCGGGATGAGAGTTCAACGAAAATCTCAATCTCGAAATGTTTCCCATGATCAGAGACTAGTTGGAGTGGTACTCCAAAGTGGGATATGACGTGATTAAATAAAAAACGTGCTGCGATGTTAGCAGTGTTGTTGAAGGTAGGCATGGCTTCAGCCCACTTTTTGAAGTAATCAACTGCGATGACGATGTATTTGTGTCCATTCTTGGATGGAGGGTTGCAAGTCATGAAGTCGATGCCCCATTTACAAAAGGGGCCTGCAGTAATGACTGGGTGTAGAAGCGCAGGTGGTGCTCATGCTTTGTTGGAATAAAGCTGACATTTATCGCATTGTTTCATGGCATGAATGCAATCGTGAAACAATATAGGCCAAAAGTAACCTGCGCGGATGAATTTTTGAGCGGTGGACATCCCCGAGAGATGGCCCCCGCATGCGTCTCTATGGAAGCCATTCAAGACTCTATCGGCCTCGTCAATAGTCAAGCATCGATGAAGTATGGTGTCGACCCCTAGCCAATATAAGATATCTCCGATGAGGAGATAGTGGGGGGCCTGATGGAGGATACGGTGACGATCGTCTTGTGAGAGGTGGTTACCGAAATTTTGGGTTCAGAGGTAGACAAGGAGGTATTCGTACCAAGGATCATCCGAAGTGATGTAAAAGAGATTTTCATCGGGGAATTCGGTATTGATGGGGACACTGGTAGTATCGGAGGGGAAGGTTGTGATGAGTTCGGTGAGGACTAGAGCTTTCTTTCTCTTGGGTGTTAAAAATTTGAGATCGTACTCTTGAAGGATAATGATACATCGGACAAATTTTCCATTGATTTACCGATGACTAAGCAAGTATTGCATGGGGTTAGAATCTGCTATGACTTTGGTCGTGCGAAGCAGAATGTAATGGTGCAGTTTTTGGACTGTGAGAATGACGGCAAGGGCTAGTTTCTCTTCGTGTTTATACTTCAATGGTGGACCTGAGAGGTTTTTACTAATGTAGTAAATGACATGCTCACGATCATCATCTCCTATTTGAACGAGAACTCCTGCTACTGAGACGGTTGACGCTGATATGTAGAGTATATAGTCGCGATTATAGTCGGGTGAACTAGTTAAAGGGGCGTTGGAGAGTTCCATTTTAAGATCGTTGAATTCTTTTTGGGCATGTTCATCCCAGTGGAATGGGATGTCGTGGCATAGTAAGAGAAGGAAACAGTGTGCTCGAGTAGCATAGTATGGGACAAATTGCCTTAAAAAGTTAGCTTTTCCTTGTAGGCTCTGGAGTTGGCATAAATTCCATGGGGGTGGAATTTTTGTGATGGCCTAGACTTTGAGGGGATCCATGGTAATACCACTTTGGGAAACAATGAACCCTAGGAGGTGCCCGGCAGTGACGCATAACACGCACTTAAGGGGGTTCAAGCAGATGTTGTACTGACGACACCTTTGGAAGATGATTTGTAAATCATCAAGATGATGAATGTGTGATGCAGGATCATCAACAACTCATCAAGCGATCCAGCACGACAGCGGAGGACAGCTGGACAGCGCCAGCACAAATTTTGAAGCACCGTGATATTGTTGCGCCAAACATTAATGTGTGAAATTAATGAAGCACACTTTGTATATTGTAATGGACCTTGAGTGGATAGCTCACGTCCTTAGGTAGATGAAGCATTTAATAGATTTAATGTAAAGTTAGATAGGAATTTAATTCTAGACTTGATAGCTTAGGAATTCGAGAGGGAGAATGGATATAGACACCCTCCTTTGTACATTGTAACATCATCAATCATTCAGGAAGCAGAAGAGAAGAGAAGCAGAGAGGTGTATGACTAACTTCCATGTACAGATATTGAATTAATAGAAGAAAGCTTTGATTCAATTCCATGGTTGTGTCGTTCTCTGTGTGTTGTTGATATTATGCTCATGAATGTTTGCTTCTTGTCATACATTTGCTTTTGTATGATGTGTATGTGATTTCATGGTTGAACTGAAGTCTGTGAGAATGAGGAGTTAGTTTCAATTGTTTCTCTATCTTGAACCAGAGAATTCCTGAAAGGAGTCCAGTTGAATTTGTCCGCAAGGAGTGCGTGACTGCAGGGTTCAAGTTGGGATAACTTTTGTTCTAAGTTATCAGAAGTGCAAGTTTGGCACCGGAGCCGTGCAAGGCATGCGCAAGCTATATGAAGACTCGGAGTTGTGATTCTGAGTAAAGAGATTGAAAGATTTCTGCTGCAAGAGTGCGTAGGATCGAAAGCTTCATCACTTAGTCGTGTTTGAAGATTTGTCGCAAGGAGTGCGCACAAGAATTTATTCCTAAGGGAATTGAAGTCGTCGAAGCTCAGGAGGGATAGGCCTTCAAGGTTGTTGAAGGGTATCGGAGAGAAGTTGCATGATCAAGTTGAACAGAAGAGTCGTAGTTTGGTGAACAAGTCTCATGGAGAGACATTTCTTGTTCGTGGATTGCTCAGGAGAAGAGCGAACAGCCAATATTCTTCGTGGGAAATCCGTGAGTTTCCATGGATCAATGGATCTCTCGGGATTGAAGGAGGCTACTGTGCAGGTGCGGAGGAAGGTTCGAAGCTCAGAAGAATAGGATTCGTTGGTTGGGATTACGAGGAGCGTAGGTTCTACTCGTAGATCAGCTATCGGGCCATCATGAGAAAAGAGCGGAAGATTAGGTAGCAGGACTCACGATAGTGCGAGAAGTGAAGTCCTAATGATTGCGTGGACAGTGTGGGCCACGGAAAGGTGATGTGACAGATAATGCGAGATATCGGTGTATTGTCATCTCGGATATCGGAAGTCGAGGAAGGATTCGTTTGAGCTCGCGAGTAGCGAAGTCGTGAGGGAGCAAGGTTGCGAGTTCAGCGTTTCGATGCGCCGCGTATCGGAGGTTGAAACCTTAAGTGTCAAGGGTTGTGAGTCATGAAGTGGAGATAGGGCCGAAGTTCTAATAGCAGCAAAAGAAGTTCAGCGTTGACTGGCATCTCGGGTCTCGGAGGTTCGAGAACCCAGGGATAGACCGTGATCTCGCGAAGCTATGAGTTCTGATTTTCCAGACAAGTAAATGAAGGGGAAACCACGTGAAGGAACTGTGGGTGAAGATCTTCCGATAGGGAGATAGAAGAGATTTTGACATTCTTCGAGCCGAGAAAAAAGAAGGTCCTGGAGGAGGCGATCGTGCTCCGAGGAGTTCAGTGTCGTCAGTGTGGTATCAGAGCGGGAAATTATTTTCTTTCTGTAGTAGAGAGAGAAAGGATTCGTCATGCCGTTGAGGAGAGAAATACAGTCACCTAACCCAGAGGATAGGGAGGTGCGAAGAAGAGGTAGGCCAACAGGAAATCCAAAAATGGAGCGGCAGATGAGAGATCTCCGAGCAAGACTTGAGGAGATGGAGATAGCTCAAAGACGCAGAGTTGGCGCAGGGGATATTAGTGATTCTGAAGTTGAAGAGGAAGTTGGACATGCAGAAGAGGTCACAGCAGAGGATGCACCAACCGAGTGGTTGATCAAAGCTATCGCTAGGATGGGTGCGAAGGCGAAGATGGACATTCCAGTCTACGAAGGTAATCTAGATGCAGAGGAGCTATTAGATTGGATAAGAGCTCTTGACACCTATTTCGACTACGAGGATATCGAAGAGGACAAGAAAGTCAGGCATGTTGTTATGTGCTTGAAAGAACATGCAGCATTATGGTGGGACGAGCTACAAGATGACAGACGTTTCAAAGGAAAGAAGAAGATCAAGAGTTGGGATCAGATGATCGCGAAGATGAAAGCGAAATTCATCCCGAGGGATTACCAAATTACTCTGTTCAGGAGGATGAAAAACCTGAGATAGAAGCTGATGATGGTGAAGGATTACACCGAAGAATTTTACAGGTTAAATATTAGAGCAGGTCATCGGGAGAGAAATGATGAAAAGGTTTCCAGATATCTGAATGGTCTGAGATACGACATTCAGGATGAATTAAGCATGTTGACCATCCGAACGGTGGAAGATGCTTACCAATTGGCTCTGAAAGCCGAAGAGAAGTTGAGCCATAAGCAAGGTCAGTGAGGGCGAGGTAGAAGCCAGCCAAGAGGCAAGGCAGTTGCCCAGGAAAGAACTCAGAAGCCCAAGGAGGAATGGAAGAAACCTCAGGGTAAAGCTGAAAAAGGTGGAACCTCACAGAGGCAGCCATATGTTAAGCCGAGAGGGAAACATATTGATCAGCAAGGTGATTATGCTGATGAAAACACTCTTCCTCGTATTAGAGGTCGAGGTAGAGGAAGAGGAGGATTTATCACATGTTTTACATGTGGGAAGAATGGTCACAAGTCATTCAAGTGTCCAGAGAAAAAGAAGGACATCGGAGAAGCTCACATCACTGAAGCGCAGAGGCATGATGCTAAGTCTGAAGATGAAAAAAGCGGAAGATCACTTGGGATGCATAAAGTCCTTTTGACACCTGAGAAGGAGATGGAGGATACATCTCAAAGAAGCAGACTGTTCAGAACCGCATGCAAGACCAAAGACAGGAAATGCAAGGTTATTGTGGACAGCGGAAGCACAGACAATCTCATTTCGACCGAGATGGTGGAAAAGCTGGAGCTGAAGACAACTGATCACCCGAGTCCATACAAAGTTTCATGGCTACATAAGGGACATCAGGTGAGTGTCACTAAACAATGTTTAGTTGAATTCAATATTGGAGGATATAATGATAAGATCTTGTGTGATGTTATTTCCATGGACGTATGTCATTTATTGTTGGGTAGACCATGGCAATATGACAGAAATGTAGTTCATGATGGGAGAATGAACACATATACTCTAGAGAAGGATGGGAGGACACATAGATTGCTTTTGATAAAGGATAAGGAGGTGAATCCGGAAGTAAGCAACACAATACTTCTCATGAGTGGGAAGGAGCTTCTTACGGAGATGGAGAAGAAAGAAGATCCACAATTCTTTGTGGTCAGGAAGTCGAGAATTGTTCTGACTAGCATAAGAGTGGACGACTTACCAGATGAGTTTTAGGAACTGCTGGAAGAGTTCACTGACATCATCGTGGATGAGTTACCTCATTCGTTGCCACCAATGAGAAGTGTGAGTCACCACATAGACCTCATACCAAGAGCGAGTTTGACGAATAAAGTTGCGTACAAGTTGACACCGCATGAAAATGAGGAGGTCACGAATCAGGTACAGGATTTGTTGGACAAAGGATTAGTCAGGGAAAGCTTGACTCCATGTGTTGTTCCAACAGTACTCAGTCCAAAGAAAGATGGAGGCTGGAGAATGTGTACAGATTCAAGAGCGATCAACAAAATAACCATCAGGTACAGATTTCCACTACCGAGAATGGATGATCTGATGGATTGCCTGAGTGGGGCGAATTATTTTTCGAAGATAGATCTGAAGAGAGGATATCATCAGATTCGCATGAGGGAAGGTGATTAATGGAAGACAGCATTCAAGACAAACGAGGGTTTGTACGAATGGCTGGTTATGTAATTTGGGTTGACGAATGCACCTAGCACATTCATGAGGCTGATGAATGAAGTCCTGAGGGAATTCATCGGAAAAAATTCCGTCGTATATCTATATGACATACTGATCTTCAGCAAGATGAAGGCTGAACATCTGAAGCATTTGGCCATTGTGATGAGGAAGCTACAGTAGGAGAAGTTGTTGATTAATATGAGGAAGTCCTCATTTATGAAGACAGAGCTCATATATCTGGGATTTTGCATATCGACGAATGAGTTGAGGATGGATACGAGTAAGGTGGATGTGATTAAGAATTAGCCATCACTGAGAAATGTTTTCGAGGTGAGAATTTTCCATGGTTTAGCTAGTTTCTACCGAAAATTCATCATGAATTTCAGTGGAATTAGCGCAGCAATGATGGATACGGTGAAGAAGCGGCATAAGATTTTTCACTGCACAGCAGAGGCAGAGAAGAGCTTCAATATGTTGAAGTGGAAGATCACAGAGCAACCAATTCTGGTGTTTCCTGATTTCCAAAGGACATTTCAGGTGAAATGCAATGCAAGTGGATATGCCATAGGAGCGGTCTTGAGTCAGGAAGACAGACCAGTCGCATATTTCAGCGAAAAACTAGATGAGGCGAAATTGAAGTACTCAGCGTATGATAAAGAAATTTGCGCTGTCATACAGGCGTTGAAAAAGTGGAGGCATTACTTGATCCCAAAGGAATTTGTATTGTATAGTGATAATCATGCATTACAGTTTGTGACTCAGCAAGAGAAGTTGAATCAGAAACATGCAAAATGGGTAGAGTATATGTAGAATTGTACGTTTGTAATTAAACACATTTCAGGGACTGCTAACAAAGTGGTTGATGCTTTGAGCAGGAAGTGTTTATTGCTACAGGAGTTCCGAGTCAAAACATTGGGTTTTGAAAATTTGAGGGACATGTATGCAGGAGATGCAGATTTTGGAGAAGCGTATGAAGCAGCTGAGAATCCAGTTCTCAGAGATCGGAGTCCTTGGATAGATTATATGATCAAGGAGGGATTGTTGTTCAGAAGCAATCAACTGTGTATTTTGAATTGCTCCATGAGGGATAACTTGTTGAAAGAAAAGCACAGTGGTGGATTAGCGGGACATTTTGGTCATGACAAAACATTCACGA
This sequence comes from Picea glauca, assembly GCA_000966675.3. NCBI lineage: Eukaryota > Viridiplantae > Streptophyta > Pinopsida > Pinales > Pinaceae > Picea > Picea glauca. The sequence goes on from JZKD02S1613048.1 coordinate 573,243, forward strand.
AGTTGAGCGAATCGTATTTTTGGCCAGGCATGCAAATAGATGTCAAGCGATTTGTTGACAGATGTCGAATTTTTCATCATTTGAAGGGGAGAAAGCAGAATGCGGGTCTTTATCATCCATTTCCCATACCAGAGAGGCCATGGGAGGCAATCAGCATGGATTTTGTATTGGGATTGTCGAGGACACAGAGAGGTGTCGATTCCATCTTTGTAGTCGTGGACAGGTTTTTGAAGATGGCACATTTCATACCATGCCAGAAGACCAGCGATGCGACCCACATCGCAACTTTGTTTTTCAAGGAGGTCATTCGACTACATGGATTGCCGAAAAGTATAGTTTCGGACAGGGACACAAAGTTCATCGGGCATTTTTGGAGGACACTCTAGAAGAAGCTAGGAGCTAACTTGGCGTTTAGTTCTGCTTACCATCCTCAGACAGATGGATAGACGGAAGTGGTAAACAGAAGTCTAGGAGATCTATTAAGAAGCCTGGTGACAAAGCACAATAGCAGCTGGGACAATGTGTTGCCACAGGCAGAGTTTGCATACAACGATTCAGTGAATCGGAGTACAGGGAAAATTCCATTTGAGATTGTATACGGCAGGTAGCCGAGAGGAGTTTCTGAACTCAGGGAGTCATAACAGACTGCGACTAGCAGCGCTAGTGCAGAAGAGTTCACTGAGGCGATGAAAGAACTTCACAGTAAGGTGAAGCAGTGACTGATAAATTCAAATCAGGAATATAAGCGCAGAGCAGATCAGCATCGGAGACAAGTTCAGTTTGAAGTTGGGGATCTTGTTCTGGCACATTTGAGGAAGGAAAGGTTCCCAAGGGGAACATACAACAAGTTGAAAATTTAGAAAATTGGGCCATGCAGAGTCCTGAAGAAATTCGGAGCGAACGCTTATGAGATTGAGTTGTCGGATGGCATCGGGATATCTCTGATATTTAATGTTTCAGATTTATACCCATACAAGGTTGAAGAAGCAGGAACTGGAAGTGATGAGCAGCCAGAAGTGCAGTGGTGGAAGTAGATGTCGATTGCATAGAAGCCGCGGATGGAGTACATACTGGACAAGAGAGTAGGAAAGAAGACCAGGTGAAAGAAATATTTTGAGTATCTGGTCAAATGGAAGAATCACCCAGTGGAAGATGCCAGCTGGGAAAGTAAAGCGACGATACAAAAGCATGGACACACCGTGCAGGAGCTCATGGACATGAGCCCATGAAAATTTTCAAGCCGAGGAGTATGATGCAGGAGCATCGACAACTCATCAAGCGAGCCAGCACGACAGCGGAAGATAGCTGGACAGCGCCAGCACAAATTTTGAAGCACCGTGATATTGTTGCGCCAAACATTAATGTGTGAAATTATGAAGCGCACTTTGTATATTGTAATGGACCTTGAGCGGATAGCTCACGTCCTTAGGTAGATGAGGCATTTAATAGATTTAATGTAAAGTTAGATAGGAATTTAATTCTAGACTTGATATCTTAGGAATTCGAGAGGGAGAATGGATATAGACACCCTCCTTTGTACATTGTAACATCATCAAGCATTCAGGAAGCAGAAGAGAAGAGTAGCAGAGAGGTGTATGAAGAACTTCCATGTACAGATATCGAATTAATAGAAGAAAGCTTTGATTCAATTCCATGGTTGTGTCGTTCTCTGTGTGTTGTTGATATTATGCTCATGAATGTTTTCTTCTTGTCATACATTTTATTTTGTATGCTGTGTATGTGATTTCATGGTTAAACTGAAGTCTGTGAGAACAAGGAGTTAGTTTCAATTGTTTCTCTATCTTGAACCAGAGAATTCCTGCAAGGAGTGCAGTTGAATTTTCCGCAAGGAGTGCGTGACTTGAGGGTTCAAGTTGGAATAACTTTTGTTCTAAGTTCTCAGAAGTGCAGGTTTGGCACCGGAGCCGTGCAAGGCATACGCAGGCTAGACGAAGACTCAGAGTTGCGATTATGAGTAAAGAGATTGAAATATTTATGTTGCGGGAGTGCGCAGGATCGAAAGCTTCATCACTTAGTCATGTTTGAATATTTGTCGCAAGGAGTGCGCGCAAGAATTTCTTCCTGAGGGAATTGAAGTCGTTGAAGCTTAGGAAGGATAGGCCTTCAAGGTTGTTGAAGGGTAGCGGAGAGAAGTTGCATGAGTAGGTTGAACAGAAGATTCGTAGGTTGGCGAACAAGTCTTGTGGAGAGACATTTCTTGTTCGTGGATTGCTCAGGAGAAGAGCGAACGGTCAATATTCTTCGTGGGAAATCCGCAAGTTTCCGTGGATCAGTGGATCTCTCGGGATTGAAGGAGGATATTGTGAAGGTGCGGAGGAAGGTTCGAAGCTCGGAAGAATAGGAGCCATTGATTGGTATTACGAGGAGTGTAGGTTCTACTCGTAGATCGTCTATCGGGCCATCGTGAGAAAAGAGCGTAAGATTAGGTAGCGGGAGTCGCGATAGTGCGAGAAGCGAAGTCCTGACGATTGCGTGGACAGTGTGGGCCACGGCAAGGTGATGTGACCGGTAATGTAAGATATCGGTGTATCGGCATATCGGATATCGAAAGTCGAGGAAGGAGTCGTTTGAGCTTGCGAGTAGCGAAGTCACGAGGGAGCGAGGTCGCGAGTTCGGCGTTTAGGCGTGCCGCGTATCGGAGGTTGAAACCTTAAGTGTCGGGGGGTGCGAGTTGCGAAGTGGCGACAGGACCCTACGTCCGCTAGCGGTGAAAGAAGGTCAGCGTTGACTAGCATCTCGGGTCTCAGAGGTTTGAGAACCCAGGAATAGACTGTGAGCTCGCGAAGCTGCGAGTTCTGATTTTCCCGACAAGTAAACGAAGGGGAAACCGCGCGAAGGAACTGTGGGTGCAGATCTTCCGATAGGGAGATAGAAGAGATTTTGACATTCTTCGGGCCAAGAGAAAAGAAGGTCCTGGAGGAGGCAATCGTGCTTCGAGGAGTGTGGTGCCGTCAATGTGTTTTTTGGATCGAATTGTGAGGTTTTCCAAGTATGTGAGGATGATATGAGCCAGATCATGAAAAATGTATGTCATAGCCCATTGGAAAGTTGCACCAATGTTTTTTAGGCCAAAAGGCATGACACGATATGCAAAATTACCCCAAGGGGTGGTGAATTTGGTTTTGTATTGATCATCTGGGTGGATTTGGATTTGGTTATATCCAGAGAAATTGTCCATGAAGGATAATGCCTCGTGGCCTGCGCATTCATCGATAATTTGATCGATGAAAGTTGTTGGAAAGTTGTCTTTGGGACAGGGATGATTGAGATCGTGAAAGTCTGTGCATACACGGATAGTGCCCTATTTTTTGTTAATGGGTACAGGGTTGGAAAGCCATGAGGTATAGGCAATGGGGTAGATGAACCTAGCAGCGCGTAATTTTTCAATCTCGACTTTGATAGCCTATGCTTTGGATGGGTGTAGAGGTCATTGTTTTTGGCGAACCAGTGTGATATCAGGCTAGGTATCTATGTGATGTTCGACAATAGAGGGATCAATATTAGGTATCTCGGTGTATGACCAGGAAAAGATATCCCAACATTCTTGGAAGAGGGATTTATAGGTGGTTATTTCTTGAGGAGTGCATGCGGCGCCAATGGTGATTTCCTCGACGACTCCATTTTTTATGGAAATATTGATTTTGATGGTGGGGGAAATGCTGGCCATATTGCCTTCTTCAAAAGCATCAGGGGCAGGGATGGGGTTGTTGAACCAGTCGATATGCCCAGATGGAATAAAATCCTTGGTTTCGACTACGTATATGGGGTGTTGGTTAGGAGGCATGAAGGATTCCTGTGAAAGGAAGAGCGCTCTGTGGTGTAGCGCATCCCATGGGTAGTTGGGCGTGGTTAATTCCTTGAGTATGTCCTCATCATAGTAGAATTGTCGGGAATACAAGGGATTAAAAAGAGTGATATCGGTGACTGTCACCATGTGGTTTTCCTATGGTGATGAAGAAGTAGGGGGAATGACGCAATGAGATTGCGATGGTTCGCTCGACATAAACCAAATATCGAGATACTAAGGTTTATTAGTGGTAGTTGGGTGTAAAATTTTCGTGGGGAAATGAACGGGAGAATTTGGGGGATTTGGGGGTAAATCCTCATATAAATCATCCAAGAACCACAGAGGAATAGGGAGTGTTTTTGGTTCAGGAGAAATAATATGAAGAATATCTAGTGATGGGGTAAGGTTAATCATCGATTCTATAGGGGGTGAAGCAGTTTGAATCAGGGTCACTTGGCGTTTCCTGTATTCAACGATCATAGGAAATTGATATGTGAAATGATCTAAGGATTCGCATAAGGAACAAGGTCATCTCATATGTTCGTTGACTGAAGTCATGACATAATGGATGTTGGTGATGTTTGGTGGGGATGATGTAGTTGGACTGGGTTCATGCTGGAATATTTGGCGTACTGCTACTAATGTCTATCAAAATTGAGGTAGCACTGGGCAATGGTGTGTATAATGGACATATTCTAAACATATGGTGCAAGAGAATTTGGTTCACATCCATTTTCTACTTATGTTAGGGGAGGTAGCATAAGTACTTGATAAAGTGACAAACGGTGATGGTGTTTGATTGAGTTGAATTAGGTTACGTAACTTGGGTAGAGATGGGCATTTGTTGGTTGAGTGTCCATATTTCTCACATAGCATGCAAGGAGGTTGAACGCATGGGGGAGGTGGAGTTGTGGGCTCCTTCTTCTTTTGCCTGCCCCTAGCTGTGGCAGGGAGGTTAGTGAGTGGGGGTGTAGGGGGTATGGTGGGAGCGAGTATGGGAATCTACATTGGTATTCCTTCGGTTTGGGGAGGGAGGGATGGTTGAGGAACCATCTTTGGTGGATGTAAATACCAAAATGGGATTTCCATCACCATATTAGGGAGGGTAAGATTTGCGGCTACTTGGAAATCTTGTATGCCTGGTGGAGGGTAAAAGAAGGGGATTTGAGTAATGGCTAGGGGAACTGTCTCCCAAACTGGGATATGGCCTTGGGGTGAGGTGAAATCATGAACTAGTGGAGTCGACGAGTTCACAGGAGGCTTGTGAGGGAGGGGCTCTGCAACTAGTGGGATGTCAGATATGAGAGAAGCCTCACTCGGAGGAAGGGTATCCTCAATATCAGTTCTTTTGGATGAGATGACACATACCTGATTGGGAGGATGAATGAGTGGTGGTGAACCATGGTAAGTCCCTAACAAGGATGGGTCTTTGAAAATTTCGGGCC
>JZKD02S1613048.1:586746-607084 GCA_000966675.3 Picea glauca
ATACTATTCTGCAGGTATAGACACTTATGCACTTCTAATCAATGGTTAAGACCAAAAGTAATGTAAAATATCATGCAAAACAAATTAAACGTGTAGTAATGAGAAGGGACGTTATATAACTTGGAATGATCAAGTGGAATGATAGTATAAGTCAAAATGTAGGTGATGAAGGGTAAAATAATAGCAAAAAGTATGGGCAAAAAGGGTATAATATGTGGTCCTAACACTGTGGTAGTGGTGTTTTCAATTCGGGGTGAGGGTGGTGTGGCTAGAGCTAGTACTGGAATCTACATCGGGATTACCTCTAACTGAAGAGGGAGAGATGGTTGAGGAACCATCATGGGTGGGTGTATATACCATACAGGGATGGCGACCACCATGTTGGGAAGGGTAAGCATTGTGGCTACCTGAAATTCTTGTACACCCGGTGGGGGGTAGAAGAAGGGAATTTGAGTAATGTCTTGGGGAATTGTCTCTCAAACTAGAATTTTATCTTGGGGGAGGGGGAAATCAGGGATAAGTGGTGTAGTAGGGTTCTCAGGGAATCCCTAAGGTAATATTTCTTCAATTGGTGGGACGTCGAGGTGTGGAGAGGCCTCAATGGGAGGAATGGTATCTTTGGTGTTCGTTCCATTAGAAAATATGACACACACTTGTGTTGAAGAGTGTATAAGAGGTGGTGCTCCATGGTATTCCCTCAACAAGGATGGGTCCTTTAAAATCCTGGGCCCATGTCAATGATTGAATAAGCATCGGAGCTAGTGAGGAAAAGAGGAAAGATGTTATCGATGTTGGCGGAGTGGTTAGGCTTGTAATGTGTAATTTGGTCGATGGTGATGATTTTCATGTTGTGGGGGAACATCATCATTCAAAACACAGAAGATGCCACTACCTTCATAGCATACATGTAGCTATTTCCAAACAAGATATTGTAATCAAGCAGGGCGTCGATAACCTCAATGTCAATGAGGATGTTTTTTCCCCTGAGTTTGACGGGGACATTTTGGAAGATCCCTTCAAGGGAGGATGGTCGACCATCATAGGATCTCAAGGTGATGGTGGATGGTACGAGCTCATGGGAGCAGATTTTCTACCATACAGTTTTGTATATGATGCATGTCAATGCACCTTCATCAATGATGCATCGTGAACCATGATGTTCTGAATCTTGACCAGTATCTGGAAAGCTACCAGAGCGGGGAGACGTGGTTCTCCATTATCTAGATCAAATGTGATGAGTCTAGTATCAGCTAGGTCGACTGCCCCCAAGGAAGAAAGTAAATATTTTCATTGAGTTGGATAGGTTTGGAGGACTTCCAATATAGACATGGTTGTAGGAGACTGCACCAAATCATCGACCAGACTGTAATTGTGTGTTTCCCTAGCCTAAGGGTTATTAACATTCCGTCATAATGGGATGCGAGGGATATGAATGGTAGGTTCAGTATTAGGGAGAGGAATCATCAAGGATTTTCCGAATGTAGTTGGATATGATTATGAAGTGGTGGGAGTAGATTCATAGTGTGTATTGTATTGAAAATTGTGCATTTGCAGAAGAATTTCTTCTTCTCTAGTGAGCAAGATATTGCAATCCATCGGATTTCCAGGGTGGATGGGCCCTGGGTTTTGATACTATCCCATATGGGGTGGGGTAGGATGTACCTCATGTTGGGTACTCATCACACCTTGGTGTGGAATAGGTTTTTGCAACACAGTTGGGGTTGGTTGTTGTAAATATTTTTGTGGGGCCTACTAAGGGGAAAGTGGCACTAGATGATGTGGCACGTTCATGGATTCTTTCATCTGTTTAAAGTCAAAAATTTGGGGGAAATGGTGAGCATAATGTCCATGTTCACCGCAAAGAGCTTAAGGGAAGTTCGTCCAGAGGTTGTTTTTGTTCATCCCTTGGAATTTATTTTTATTGTCCCCTTGGGGGTTCTGGTTACCGTGATTTTGGTTTCCCCTAGCAGGTTGGTTTTGTCAGGGGTTATTTCCCCCCAGTCCAAGGTTACTATTGTTTCAGTTTTTTTCCTTTCTTCTTGGAATTATTTGACTGATGGGATGAATTTTTTTTATTCAATTGTTCAAAGGTATGAAGTTGTTGAATGGGAGAGGGCTAAATAAAGTTAAATTCGGCATGTGGTTGTCCATGTGGAGGAGAAACCGGCTATGGAGGACCAAGAAACTGGACATACGGATTATTTTGTGGAAACGATCCAAAGGGAACATAGGAAGGTGAAGTGCTTTCACTAGTGCCCAGGTTATATGTCGAGATAGAAGGTGAACCTGAACTTGGTTGAGAGGTCGGGTGCATCACGGGTGTCGACGAGGGTCCACTCATGGGTGGTGGGGGAGTAATAGGATATGGTTGTTGGTAAGGGAGAGGAGGGTAATAACATGGCCCTCCATATGGTTGTGGATATTGAGGTGCACCATACATAGGTGGTGGTTGTCTATAAAATTTTTGGTGTGTCATGGTACCAATCAACCCATCCACAACATGAGACATTCCAGGTTTGTCCTAGCCAAATGGTATGGGTTTTGGGTGCATCAGGTAATACTATGTATAAGTAACCTGATTGAGCATAAATGAGGTCAAACTGTTGATACTTGTTGATGGCTTCCTCTTCGTATTTGGGGAAGGTGGATGCCACATCTTTGGCAACTATAGAGACGAGTGATTTTAGAAACCAATCAAGACGTTGTTATTTGGTGGTTTCTCCTTTACATAAACTACATCGTCGATGCCATTCGTGGATGTGGTTGGTGATATGAATATTTGAGGTTTTGTTGCACACAGAGAGTAGTTCTAAATCAGTGTGATGATGAACTAGTAGTTGGAAAAATCCCAAAAAGGATTTTTCCAAGGATTCAAAAGTCACGTGGGACCCTGATTTTTCGTCCACATACCATTAGGTTGATGGAACAGTGATTTTTCTTTGAAATAACCTTAAGAAGGTGGAGTCATCCATGATGTTATTTGAATAGCACCATAAGTGGAAGGTCATAACATGGTTGGCAGGATCTTCCCCCGGTTTTCCTTCAATTTTTGGAATATCTGAAGGTAACTTGGTAGGCATATTGGGCCATGTGGGGTCATGTAAAATAGGATCATTCATGAGTTTAGTCAAATCAGGAATGTTGAGAGATGCCAAGTATGGCATGGGGGGAATTTGGTGGAGGATTAGCTCCATCCATAGTGTGAGAAGGTAGTGGACCTGACCCTTGAGATGGATTTGGTTGGGTTGTACTTCTCCCTTGAGAAGAAGTTTTCCCCCCACCTCCTTGTGAAGGAGAGCTAGTGGATGGATTCCGTTAGGAATTGGACCCAAGCAAATTTGATCCCAAAATAGTGGAGCTCATAGGGTTGTGAGATGGTTGAGTCAGTGATTCGGTAAGACTAGAAACTCCTCCTAGAATAAGAGGGAGGTTCTACAAGCATCTGGAACGATGGGGATTCTGTGGGTCCCCTATGATGTCCGACTAGCAATGTGAATGTGTGCAAATGGTGGTGAGAGAAATAAATGAACAAGAGATTTGTATAATCTGGACCTTCACAATATAACTCACAATTGTGTGTAATCAAATGAACATCATACATAAATCAATTGTAAATAAGCATATATGTGGGTAGGTGGATTTTGTCTATGTGGGGGAACAAATAAAACAAATGCTTGTGTCCTAAAACATGTATCATCTTTCCTCTCAAATAGCACTGGACCTTCCAAGAGCACTCAATAGTGGGGTCTGAAGCCACTGGAAGAGGAACTAGTGAAAGATGAGATAATAAGTTATAATGAGGGGCAGAGGGTGCATATATAGAAAGAGCTAGCAATATTTCCCAATAGCCAAACAAAATCTGATTAAGGTGCAATTGCAGCTCACAATTGCCACCTGGGTAGATTCCCTAAATTTGGTCACTAGGTACCTTGGTGAAAGTGCGGCATTTAGATTTTTGGCCTCATAAATGGGTCACAGGTTTGATCCCTTCCAAGATTTGGGTGACTCAACAAGGGACGCATAGAAAAACCGGACCTTGGCCTTCAACCCTTCACAAGTATCCCCCTACCTTATGGTGTAGGAACACTTGACTTGGAGGATTTTAAAGTTCCCTATTTGTCAACTTCTAACGTTTGAAAATGTGAGAACCAGATAACAGGGGGGTTATTTGGATGCCTACCCCCGTGATCATACCTAGAATAAAACATTTCTTTTGGCACCTCCTGTGGAGTAAAACTTAGTGAGTTTTATATAAAAAATTTAGATGTGATGGGTTGAGGGATTGGGGGTGTGAACCAATCTCATTTGAATTAAGTGGGTGTGGATAATTTCTTCAAGAAATAATGGGACATTTCGAAGTTCCCTTGGAGAAAACCTACTTCAACCTCCACAATTCGAGATGGAAATTATGTGAGTGAGGAGTGACTTTGTGTGTGAGCAAGTGAAAAAAGTACCAAATTTTAATAATTTTAGGTGTGAATTTGCAACATGTGGACTTCATGTGGTCCTTTCAAATCTTTGTTACCTCTCTTACTAAGTTTCATTGGTACAACCTTGCATAATTTTAAAATCCCTAAAGAACTATCATGTGGACATGTGGGTCCTTACCAATCCTTTAAACTCCCTAATGTTGTTTACACTAAGAAATATTGAAACAATATCCTATATTGCAAACATGTGGGCATGTATGGCCACGTTACTTTGATCTTTAACCTCTCCTAGTGATGTAAACTAAGAAATCAATTTCAAGAAACTATCTTAAGTTTTCAACATGTGTGCATGTATGGGCCCTTACAAATTTAAGATGATTTCGAAAAGAAACTAAGAGGAGCACTAGGGGGGCTTTGTCCTCTCCTACATATTTTTGTCAAGGGAGATGAAATGTCTCCTTAACCACCTTTCTGATTCTCAAGATCACTCTATAGTTCAAGAGAAGAACATACTCAATTATCAAAGTTGATTTCTAGTCCCAATGCAAGTGTTTTTATATGTGATAGCAATGATCTCAACTTGAATTTTACAAACCAAACAATCCATCCATGTGGCAACCAAAGCACAAGAGGAGAATATATGGTTCTTTTTACCCCCCAAGTGATTATGTTTAGCTAACCTTTCATATGGGAAAGTAGTCTAAGTGGAGTGCATTTACAAATTTCATTAAAGAAAAAATTTGAAGGTTAGGGGCCTTCAAATTATCACAAAAACACTTACAATTTTGAAACTATGGAAAGGTGCACGGGTTTTAGTTCTGAGAGAGGTGCAGTGGGTGCACAGTGCGCAAAATGCACAGAGAACAAAAGCCTTTTGGGCATAGAATGAGCAGAGAGTAGAAGTATTTGTAGTGCACAATGCGTTGAGTGTGTGTCTGTGGGTTGGAATACCCATGCACGTTCTGATACGCGTCAGAGGGGAAATTTTGAGTGAGATTATCCTCCTCCAGCTCAAAACATTTCTTTTGATATGTAAGGCTAGGCTGGTTTTGGTACCTGCGAGACAAATGGATTAAAAAGAAGTTCTCTCTAATCCCAAATAGGGTGGAAATTGATTCTTGGGTGAGAAAAATAAGGGCGCTTGCATGCCTAGTTGGGTCTACTAGACAAGACATAGGTTAGTGCATGAATTAAAAAAACTAAGCACATGAAATAAACAAGTGAACAAACTAAAAAAACTAAATAAATAAAACTATAATTCATAAGAAACTTTTAGAACCATAAACAATCAACCAATGACCAAGATTATGCCACCAATGGATAACTATATTAGTTGGAAAAACACCGTAGAGAAAAATAAGGACTTACGAGTCCCTATTCCTCCTTGGGGGGGATCTTGAGTTCCCTAATGGAAATATCTTCTTACAATGGAATAAAAATGGAAAATGATGAAGAAAATTAATGCTTATTCCCTCAATAGGTGAGTGGAATGGCTTATTGGAATGATGCTAGAATGCTCCTAGGAGAAAAGAGGATTCTGAAGGGAGAATTGAGGGAGCATAAAAATCCTATGAAGATATTGATTTCTTAGTGCACCCATGGCCTCTATTTATATCATTTCTTCAAGGCAATATTCAATTGGTTCTTAATGTGAACAAGGGGCCCTTTAGGGCACCCTTTGGTCCTTGACCAGCCCCCCATTCGGATTTTTCTTAGATATGAAGGTCAAATCAAGTTAGGAGTTGGTCCATAAGTGGTTGGGGGGATGAAAAGAAACATAAATGCATTGTTCATAGGAGTGCATGGATTTTCTCGTACACAGTCACATATATGGTGCATTTTTCACTTTACATGATTCTTTGTTCCACGCACTGTGTGCATGCTTCCTTTAGTGAGTTTGTGCATGTCAATTTTTTCCTAGTTTGTATAGTTTTTGCCTTTTCAAAATGTATTTTGGTGTTGAAAGTGAACTAATAGTTGTTGGCATTGTTGTATTTCTGTAATCATTTGCGTGCAATGTTGCGGAAAAAATTTCAGTGATAACATTGAGCCCGACCACAACTCATGGGGGATGAGAAGAAAGATGATGGAGAAGGAGATATTTTTAAATTGTTTCTCAAGGAATCCCTTGTGCAAAAAAGGAACGAAATGATGGAAAAATTTGCACAGATCCTTCAGTGGCTTCCCACAAGAGACACATCTTCATCAAGCGGCCATGCAACCCCCTTCAAGGTACAAGTAAATTTTGATATTACATTATTTGAAGGACTGATAGATGTAGATGCTATAGATAAATGGTTGAATCTGCTCGAAGCATATTTTTTCGTTTCACAATTTTTTTGATAGGGAAAAGATTACTTTTTCACTCCTCCAGGTCGCCCCCCATGTCGAAGACTGGTGGTATAATTACTCTGAGAAAAGGGCCATGGAGGAGTATACAATATTTGTGTTCACCCCCACATGGGATTCCTTCGGGGAAGTTATTAAATAATAGTAATATCCTGTTGGAAACTACGAGGACCAGTACACAAGATGGACCATGTTGTGTCGGGAAAGGGACCAGACAGTACCATATTTCACCAATATTTTCCATACTCTGCACACCAAATTGGGTATCAAATACTTTGAGCGACATATGGTGCTCAAATATCATGGTTGTTTGTATAGCTACATTCAAACAGAAATGGATTTTCTAGACATCTCATCATTAGGTGTCGCTTATAGATATGTTGTCAAGATAGAGAATAAATTTAAGTAGAAGAGGCGAGAGTTTGGATATGCAAATTCCTCACAACCAAAGCAAGGCAAAGGTGGTCATAACCCCCCAAAAAATGGACAATGAAAGATGGACACTCTCAAGAAAACCATTCCAAGACGCAACCCAAGAAGGGTAAGGAGAATTTGAAGAAGGACATGGGAAAGTTGTGTGAATAAGATAAAATCCCTTGGCACAACATTAAATACTGTCGCACCAAGCAGTCACTAGTGGTCGAGTTGAAATCTTCTGAGTTAGAGGCAGATTATAACTATGAATCAAATCCAGAAAGTGGGAAGCGAATTATCGATACTGAACCCAATGCCACTATCACTACCAGCAAATTCCATCCAAGCGAACCATAAGAACCATAGGAAGGGGAATGCCTCTTTCACTCACAGATGTGGGTAAAGGGGGCTCTGCTTCATTTCATTGTCGATAGTGGAAGTCATAATAACTTGATCTCAGAAGAGGTCATCAAGAGGGTGGACCTGTGAATAAAATTGCACCTTCAAACCTACACCATCGGTTGGCTTCGCCAAGGAAGAGGTCTTTGCATGATCCAACAATGTTGTCTACCCTACAACATCAATCCCTTCATAGACAATGTATTATGTGATATTACCCCCATTGAAGTTTGTGATGTTATTTTAGTCCAGCCATATCTGTGGAAGTGACATGTTGTGTATGATTCTAGACCTCATATTATTATTATTACTTTGGGTAGACAATTGTACAGGATACCAGAGGTAGTGTTGCCTACCATTATTTCTTTAATCTCTGCTAAGAAATGCAATAAGTTCATTTCATAGGCTAGGAAGTTCATCTTCTTTGTGATATGTGCTCGTAGTAAGAAAAAGTTCGCCACCACATATGTGATATCTACAAAGAGACTCTCTTTGCAGCAGAAGTAAGTGGACAGGATTTTGGAAGAGTACAGATACATCTTATCCTCACCCACCAGGGTATCGATGCACTGTCAAGTCAAGAATCCAATTGATCTAACCCTCGGTGCACCTCTGCATAATGGACCATTCTATAGTCACTCACTGATGGAAAATGATGAAATCAAGCACCAGATATAAGAGTTTCTTCAAAAGGGTCACATCTGAACCAACTCCTCCTCTTGTGGAAGCCCTATTGTACTAGTGCAGAAGAAAGACGGGGCTTGGTGAATCTACATTGATTACAGAGCATTAAAAAAATCACAGTCGGGAACTAGTACCCAATTCCCCAAATTGGTGACCTTCTTGACTAATTCAAGGGGGGGAATTTCTTCAGTAAGATTGACCTAAAGTATGGATACCACCAGGTTCCCATCGAACCAATGTATGGAAGACATATTTAAAATCTAAATAAGGTCTCTTTGAATGGTTTTCCATGCCCTTTCGATTAACAAATGCACCAAAAAATTTCATGATATTGATGGATGATGTATTTAGACCCTTCACCAACTCTTTTTTGGTGGTATATCTGGATGACATCCTTATCTTCAACAAAACTTGGGAGGAACACATGCAACAAATTCAATAGGTTTTGAGCACTCTGCGACAACACAAGCTATATGCCAACTTGGAAAAAATATCCTTTGGCATGAATAGGGTCCAATACTTGGGCTACATAGTTGATGAGCATGGGTTACATGTGGATCCAGCTAAGATCCAAGTCATTCGTGATTGGCCAGCCCCGACCACACTAACCGAGCTTCAATTCTTCTTGGGACTTGCCAATTTCTATTGAAGGTTCATGTTGGGATTCTCCCATATTGCATGGGCCCCCAGCAAACTAATCAAGGGCGGTGGTAAGGAAAATATCACATGAGGGAAGGCACAATAACAAGCATTTGATGATTTCAAGCATCGCTTGTACTTAGCTCCAGTACTCTCCTTACCCAATATGCAACAACCGTTTGATATTGAGACCAATGCCTATGACTATGTTATAGGCATAGTTCTCACTCAGCATGGTCATCTAGTAGCATACCATAGTGATACAATCTCAAATACCTTCCAGAAATACCCCACCTATGAAAAGGAAAAGTATTCCATTGTGCAATTTTGTCATCAATGGAAACATTACATTATAGGAAAGGAGACAATCATCCACACTGATCACAAGCCTATGTAGTTCATACATACATAGAGGAAGTTTCACAACGACCGCCATCACAAGTGGTCTATATACATGTATAAATTCTATCCCAACATCAAGTATAATATAGGGAGCACAAATTGTGTTTTTGACTGCCTCATAGGGTTAGGTTTTTGGATGTATAGGGTTTTGGAATTCATGAGTAATGTTAAAAAGAACTTTGGAGCCTCACTGTAATCATTTCTCTCCGACGGATTCTCATAGCAGCCACATCTCTTCTCAGAGATAGCTACCACCATTCGAGCAAGTTGTTTCAGTTCTACAGTTGTACAGTTTCAAACTATTTTCTTTATTCAATAGAAGTTATTGTTCACTGGATATATGTTTGTGTTATTTGTATCTCTGTGTTATTGTATTCAAAAAAAAATTCATTTCGTTTCATTCATAAATATGAATCAAATCGTCACCATGTCTAGATCCACTGACAAAAATAATATTAAAAACTCATATATATGAAATCCATAATTGAATCATCATCATAACATATATGTAAATAAATGAGTACTCATAATCAAAGTCAATATCCCACTCCCTGACTCAGTCATGAGTCCAAGGAAGTTTGTCGATGCCATCAACATCCTCATCATGTCACATTTCCTTCCCACTCAGGAAACCTCATCATAATACATGTCAATGTTATATATCAATATTAATAACATATCAAATTCTCATACTCAATCATAGCATAAATTCATAAACAAAAACAGATAATCATAGTGTGCTCAAATAATAATCAGTGTTATGAAATGTGTGTTGAGCTCTAAAGATGTCTAAAAACAGCCTTAGTTTAACATCAATTTATCAACCCGAGGATTCGTCTTTTATCTCAAAGAATATCGGCAAATTCTATGTAGATAGCTCGTAGAGGCTAAAATCATGTACTGAAAGCAAATCTGAGTTTATCAACAATCAAGTTCCTCAAATATTCATTAAAGATTCTAGGAATTGAAATCTAAAGTTGTGGAATGCAAAGGAACTAATTAATCTATTGAATTCATTTTAAGAGAAGTAATTGAATCTAGATAAAGACTTGCAGAAATGACTATTATTATGAATCAAATTGTTGGAAAGAAAAAGGTGAATTACTCTATCTATGGAAAGAAACAGAGACTGTAATCTAGTCGAAAAGAGACAACAATCATATTTCTATTGAAAGGAACAACAACTATATTCTAGCAGAAAGGAACAGCAAATGTAAACTAAGTAAAAGGAATAGAAAATGTAAACTAAGTGAAAGGAATAGCAAATGTAAACTAAGTAAAGGGAACATAAAACGTGAACTTATGAGGAACTATCACGCATCAAATCTCAGTAATAGGAATTGGAACAGCAATCATCTAATGCTTCAGGGAATATCTATCTCTTGCAATTGACATGAAATCATCAACACACTTATGCATTCATTTAATTATTGTAAAAGAGAATCGAATCACAAAACAAAAATTGAACTGATACAATTATAGGTCGAATAGTAGCTCCTTCAGACTGGTCCCTTGGTCCTTAGAATCACTGCTATTTGAAATTAAGTATATAGAAATGGTAAAACTGCTCGAAGCTTCTATTGATTTCATATCTGGTACAACATTTTACAAAACCTGCTAACGTATAGCAATTCTAAGTTCTGAGTTCTTGGGTGCAATTATTCTACATCTTTTCAATATCTATTTACCCCTTATATATTACAATAATCTGGGTAAATTAAGTTATCCTGAGGATTGAGAGATCCTTAGGATTGCTTTACTATTACAATATAAGAAACTTGATCATCTTCAAAACTACCTTGTGCCATAAAGTCTTCAACCTCCAATAGCTTGCGCATCTTCAAGATTTCCTTTTCTATCTTGGGTTTGACAATATTTAACCAATCCTGTAATAAAACTAGACAATTCCAATCATATTTAGGATCTATGTAATCTAACTTCAACAATAACACTAAAGAGTATATTGTTCATTTTCTATTCTATTTTCTCCTAAATAACTGAAAAGTCAATCAAGATGATATCATGAAATATGGGAAAAAGGAAGATATTTATACCTTTTTCATAAATTAACATACCCCCCAGCTTACCTTCTTGCATGTCCTCGTGCAAGATGAGATCTTACATGTAAAGCAGTAATGTTGTAAGGTGGAAAGGTTGGTTCACTAGGCCTTCTGAACCCATTCCTTCTTTTGAGTTCTCCAAAAGCAACATCCTCCCTTTTCTTGTTAATTTGATAATATTTTTGGTAACTTTATGGAGGGAACCAGATGATAGGGGGATTATATATGCACCCACTCCAAGAAGGCCCTTCCTCTTGGATAAATCTAGAATACCTCTCTATTTTGTAGGTAGATGCAAAGAAATTCATGTACCCAAAGGGTTCCCTACTCTTTACTTCACTGGAGGATGCATCCCATCTCAGTTTAGAAGCAGCAAGAGATTCCTCCTTAAGCTCCCTAAAATGAGTGATACCTAAATGTATAACCTGTAGATGGATAGGGGCTAAGGAGTCTACGACCCCCCCTCTTTTCATAAAGGTTTTATGTCACATAATGGCTGGAAAGGACTTTGGAGGTTCTCCCCTAACCCAGAGATCTAGCCCATCTTCCCTCTTTAGGAAGGTTTTATGAGATTTACCCCATCTAACTTGGTTCTGAGTAAATGACAAAAATGCCTAAAATTGTATGTCACCTATAAATGGGCTAGGGTTATCTTCCCTTTTTTCTTCCAGAATGAAATTATGAAAGTACAATTCACACAAAAAGTATTGTACCTTTTCGTCCTGCTCTCTGAAACATGAAATAAACTCAAGTATAGTGGCAAATGAAATAGATTTTCCTTCTCTGATGGCCTTCAGTCTTAATAATAGATATCATTCCAGCAAGAATAAAGTGTAATTGGTGGCAGGGGATCTGCAATTAATAGCATCAGAGTAGACATCACATATTTCTTTGATTTGATCCAAATATTTTTCTAATTGGGTTTGCACCTTTTTTATCTTCCCTTGGGATCTAGTGAGCACAGCATAGGTATCACTCTCTATTTTTGTCATGTCCTTCAGTTGTTTAACAATATTTTGATATTCAACCCTAGTGACCATATCATCTTGGTGTTGAGACAATGCTCGTTGGGCTTGTCCCAGCTCTTCCTTTAGTTTATCAATGGTGACACCCTGTGCTTGAGATTGGGATGCTTGGTATTCTTCCATAGCACCCATCTCTTCCCTGGATTGAGTTAATGCTTGATGGACCTATGTAAGCTCTGCTTCCAGTCTGTCCATAATAGCACTTTGTTTATGGGACTGGAGTGCTTGGTGCTCTGCCATAGTTAGTAATTCATTTCAGTTTTGAACCAGGGTTTGTTGAGACTTCAGCAATTCTTCCTCCAATATCTTCATGGTAGCATTATGCTCAAGTAGTTGAGCTATTTCCTCTAATATCGGGGTGTATGTCTACACCTCAGCATCAATTGCTTCTATAGTTGTCATATTTTCTTGTGTTTCTAAAGGAATTGATTCCTCATTCTGAGCTATTGTTTCTTCTACTACTATTTCTTCACGGACTGTCTGTATCCCTACAAAATTTGTATTGAATGCTTCTTTCGGAAGGGGGTTTATTCCTTTCACTCTGGCCCTTTTGTTATTCTTTCTTTTGTGGGCCTTATCTGCATGTTCTAGTTGTTTCCTCAATTTCTTAATAATTTCCTTGAGTTTAACCACCTTCTCCTTTAATACTTCAACCTTCTTAGCCTTTTTCTTCAATAGTTTGTTTTCTTTTTTTAACTCTATAATTTTCTTATGGCTCTTGGCTGATTTTTGTTTATGAGAGGTCTCAAGGTCTTCTTCATTCTGGCTAGTAGATGGTTGTTCCTCTGTTCCTTCCAAATGTTATGTCTGTCCAAGAGGGCTTCTTGTTTTAAAATGAGGTTCTTCCTATGCTCTATCCTTAGGAAAAGACATTTTAATATCAGGAAAATCTTCAATTGGTTTTGAAGAGGCTTGTTCTGGGAATTTTTCTGGATTATTTGTGCCTCTGTAAATTGAGGTTCCCAACCTTCCCAAAACCTGGGCTATTTCTACCTCATAGCTCTTCATACATTGTTATGCCATATGCTCTAATGTCAGTTGGGTGTCTTCCTGATCATTCCTTTGTGAGGTATGTTCTACTTGCCTAATTTCTTGAGCATTCTCGTGTGGAGACTGTTCTGTAGAATTATGAAGTTCTTCAGACTGTTTTGTTATACCCTGAATTGCTTCAATTGTTTCCTGAATTCGTCTGCTTCTTCTCCTTTTCTGAATGATGGTTGTAGGGGTAGTTGTTGTTCTTTTCCTCTTTTTCGTTAATGCTTGTGTTTGTCAGGTATGGGCCTCTATTATTTGGGCAGGGTATGCCTCAACTTCAGTTTGAGGAGATTGGATTTTTCTTTGGGCAGTAGTCTCCTTTGCCTCTCTATCTTCAATTTCCTGTGGTGGTTCTTCATGGCATAATTCAGGTTTCTCCAGTTGTGTAGGTATATTGGTCTCAATCAGGTTATTCCAGGTTAATTAAGTTTGACTCAATGCTTTATTTGTTATCAGTTTAACTAATCTATGGTGACTGACAACAGTAACAGGGTCCTTGTATTTTTGTGTTCTTAAGGCAACCTCATGTAATATGGAATTCAGAAAGAAAGGTAGATTAAGTACTAACCGTTGTTTTAAAGATGCCAGCAATTTGAGGTGGTGAGGTAAAATTACGTCATATCGTCCATCAGAAGTGATGTACCACTGAATTATCCCTACAAGTTCCTTCCATGGTTCTCTGAGGGTACTGGGATTGATTCCCTTTCCCTTCTTATCCAATTCTTCCCCAGGGTCTATGAAAGTTTCCACAGCTTCCTTTAGTGTTGTGTATCTTCCTATCCACTGAATTCTCATGTTAGGGAGGCTTGTGACCTCTGCTAAGATTTTTGGGGTGACCGAGATTTGTATGCCTCACACCATAGAGTTTTCTCCCTGCATATTCTGAAAGAATTCAAGCATGATATTTGTGTCATATCCTTGTAGACAGTTGAAGTACTTCGTCCACCCCAGCTGGTGCAGGATGTCTCTTGCTTGCTCTGTAATATTTAGTAAAGTTGGCTCCCTACGCACACCTATGCCACCCATTTTGTGAAAAAATGTGGACGACTATTGTTCTTGGTAGCAGACTTGGTTAGACCAGCTTGGAGGAAAAATTACCGAAAATAGAAAATATCAGAGACATCAAATGTTTACTGATGTAGGAGCATCTCCCATGACAAGCGAGCCAGCGCAGAATGCAAGTGGACGGTTGGACAAGCCAGCACAAATTTTGAAAACACCTTGGAGTTGATGCACCATCTTAAATGAGCCAATAAGATGAGGTGCACTTGCATATTGTAATCAGACCTTGAGCGTCCCGCTCTCGTCTGAAGTAGATGGAGGCATTTATGTTGAGATGAAATAGGTAGATAGAAATTAATATTAGATTAGACAGTTTTAGGAGGAACTATGGAAACGGGATATAGACACCCTCATTCTGCATTGTAACATAATTATGAGCATTGAGAAGAAGAGAAGCAGAGAGTTGTGGAAGAACACCCATGTACAGAGATTGAATTAATAGAAGAGTTTAATTCAAATCCATGGTTTTTGTGTCTGTTCTCTGTGTATGTGTGTTGAATGCTATGCTCATGAGTACTTAATTCCTGTTATGCATTTGTTTTACATGCTATGTATGAATGATTTCTTGCTGAGTGTTTGAAATCTGAGAAAGGAAGTAGAAGAAATGAGTTTCAATTGTTTCTCTATCTGAGAAAGGATTCCTGCAAGGAGTGCAGTTGAAGTCGTCCACAAGGAGTGTGTTGATAGAAAGCTCAGATAGTTTAACTCTTGTTCTTGTTCACCCAAAAGTGAAATTGGGTTACAGGAGCCATGCAAGGAGTGCGCAGTCCAAGGAAAACCTCAGGGTTGCGAACCTGAGCATAATATCGAAGACTGTTGTTGCAGGTGTGCGCAGAGTCGAAGGGTTCTCAGATATTTGGAAATATCTAAAGGTTGTCGCAAGGAGTGCGTGCAAGGACCCTCTTTGAGGCTCTAAGTTGAGAAAATCTCTAGAGGAGTAAAGCCTTCGAAAACATTGAAGGACATTTGAAGTTTCTAGGGCAAGCAGATAAGTCCAAGAAGGAGTCCTTGGTTCATTTCGTGAATTCATCAAAGGGGAGGATGGAAGGTCTGGATCTTGTGAAGAGGATTTGAGAAATTCCGCCAGCCGTCAGATCTGCCAGAGGAGCAGGGAGGTTACGGCTGTGTCCGGAGTCCAAGCTCAGAAGATTGGGGACCACCGGATCTGCACATAGTTTCCCATCAACCGTCCGATTCGATAAGAGTTGCACAGGATTTAAGTCCTCGTGAGTAGAGTGGAAAACTTGAGAAGCATCAGGATATTGAGGTGTCAGGGTTCGTGGAATCGGGAGTCACGAGGACAAGTGATCGTGAATTTCCATAGTGGAAACCCCAAATCAACTTGAGTCGTTCATCAGTCAGGACACGTGGACAAGATCGGAAGTCCATCGGCACTTCGACCATCGAGACTCATGCAGGTAAGTAACTTGGGTTTTAGTATTTTGTAAGACCCGAGGATGGATCTGATCCGTCCATTCACTAGGGACGCGTGTTAGGAATTCGAGGGGAGTCGGGGTTCGATAATTCGGGAGTCTTGGAGATAGGGAAAACGTTGCATCAAGAACCGCGATATCGTGAAACGCAATATCTCGACAACTAAAGGAGCGTGGGGCCACAGGAGTCGGTGACGTGGACAGGTGGCATGAGTTATTGGAGTTCAGGGAAAGTAAAGTCCCGAAACATTGGCATTAGGATTTGCGATCCCATGAAGTCCTAAATATAGATGAGATACGGGACCGTTGAAAAGTCAAAGCCATGAGCTCATCGGAGTTTCGGGGTATTAGGGATCAGGCTCAGTAAAGAGAATTGTTTTGGACATCGCAAGTGCCGAAATACCGATAGGAGGAACCCTGATAGCAAAGAAAAAGGTCAGCGTTGATTATTGTCGGGGTTCAGAGTTTTGAGAATCCAACACTCGACCATTAGCCTCGCGATAGCGCAAAGTCCGATTTCCCAATAGGAAAAGGGAGATCCCGTGAGAGATTTCTGTGGGTGTAGATTTCTCGATAGGGAAATAGAATAACATTGAGTTCTTCGGCCGAGAAGGGAGAGAAGATCCTGTGAGTGGACATGCCTGAAGGGCGCGCCTGCGTCAAGTGGTATCAGAGCACAGAAAGGTTCTTTTCTTTCTATAGCAGAGAAGAGAAGGATTCACCATGCCGCCGAGAAGAGATAGACAATCACCTGATCCAAAGGATAGGGAAATGTTGCAATGAAGGGGCAGGAAGATGGCAGATCCAGCCATAGAGAGACAGATGTGTGATCTATGAGCAAGACTCGAAGACATGGAGACAGCGCAAAGACGCACAGCCAGTGCAGGGGATCTGAGTGATTCCGAGGGTGAAGTTGAGGCTGAACGAGAAGAGGAAGTTGCATCCGAAGAGGCATCAAACGAGTGTTTGATCAAATCTATTACAAGGATGGGTGCAAAAGCAAAGATGGACATTCCAATTTATGAGGGAAAATTGGATGCAGAGGAGCTTCTAGACTAGATTAGAGCTCTTAACACATACTTTGACTATGAAGATGTCGAAGAGGACAAGAAAGTCAGGCATGTTGTCACTAGATTGAAGGGACATGCAACATTGTGGTGGGATGAACTACAAGCTGACAGACGCTACAAGGGCAAGCAAAATATTAAAAGCTGGGATAGGATGATTGCGAAAATGAAGGCAAAATTCATCCCCAGGGACTATCAAATTACTCTGTTCATGCGAATGTAGAACCTGAGACAGAATTTGATGACAGTGAAAGAATACACTGAGGAATTCTACAAGCTAAACATCAGAGAAGGTCATCGGGAGAGCGATGAGGAGAAAGTTTCCAGATATATGAATGGTCTGAGATACGACATTCAGGATGACATGATCATGGTAACCATCCGAACTATAGAGGATGCTTATCATATGGATCTGAAAGCAGAAGAGAAGCTGAGCCGAAAGTAGAGTCAGAGGGGTCGAGGCAGAATCCAGCCCAGAGGCAAGTCGATTACCCAAGAAAAATATCAGAAGCCCAAGGAAGACTGGAAGAAACCTCAGACTCGAGTAGAGAGAGATGGAAGTTCACAGCGAGGGAAATACGCTGAGCAAAGAGAACAGCATACTGAGCAGAGAGGAGGATATGCTGATAATAATAGGTTTCCTCGTACTAGAGGTAGAGGAAGAGGAAGAGGTGGAGTAATCACATGCTTCATGTGTGGGAAAAATGGGCACAAGTCATTCGAGTGTCCAGAGAAAAGGAAGGATAGTGGAGAGACTCACATTGTCGAAGCACAGGGGTGAAATGTTGAGGCGGAGGATGTTGAAGGTGGAAGATCGTTCGTGATGCGGAAAGTCCTTTTGGCACCAGAGAAAGAGGTGGAAAGTTCAGTCCAAAGGACCAGACTTTTTAGGATTGCTTGTAAGACCAAGGATAGGGTATGCAAGGTCATTGTAGATAGTGGTAGCATGGATAATATCGTATCTACAGAGATGGTAGAGAAGCTGGAGCTGGAGACGACTGATCATCCAAGTCCATATAAAGTTTCGTGGCTACAAAAAGGACATCAGGTAAATGTCACCAAATAGTGCTTAGTTGAATTCAAGATAGGAGGATATAATGATAAGATATTGTGTGATGTTATTCCTATGGATGTTTGTCATCTATTGTTGGGTAGACCATGGCAATATGATAGAAATGTGATTCATGACGGGAGGATGAATACATATACCTTAGAAAAGAACGGGAGGACTCATATGTTTCTTCCAATCAAAAATAAGGAAGTGAAAGCGGAAGTAAGAAACAATGTACTTCTCATGAGTGGGAAGGAAATTCTTACTGAGGTGAAGAAGAAAGAAGAACCACAATTCTTTGTGGTCGGGAAACCAAGGATTGTTCTAACTAGCACAAGAATGGATGATTTACCAGAGGAGGTTCAGGAGCTGCTGGAAGAGTTCGCTAACATTGTAGTGGATGAATTACCTCATTCGTTGCCACCAATCAGGAGTGTGAGTCATCATATTGATCTCATACCAGGAGCCAGTTTTCCAAACAAAGCCACATACAGATTGACGCCGCAAGAGAATGAAGAGGTCAAAAGACAAGTCCAAGATTTGTTGGACAAAGGTTTGGTCAGGGAAAGCTTGAGTCCATGTGTTGTTCCGACAGTACTTAGTCCAAAGAAAGACGGAGGTTGGAGGATGTGTACCGACTTAAGGGAAATCAACAAAATAACCATCAGGTACAGATTTCCATTGCCGAGGATGGATGATCTGATGGACTTCTTGAACGAAGCCAAATATTTTTTGAAGATTGATTTGAAAAGTGGATATCACCAGATTCGCATGAGAGAAGGTGATGAATGGAAGACAGAATTCAAGACAAATGAGGGTTTGTATGAATGGCTTGTTATGCCATTTGTATTAACAAATGCATCGAGTACCTTCATGAGGTTGATGAACGAAGTCCTGAAGGAGTTCATCAAAAAAAAATTCATTGTGTATTTGGATGACATACTGATATTTAGTAAATCAGTGGTTGAACATTTGAAGCATTTGGCTATTGTGATGAAGAATCTACAGCAGGAGAAGTTGTTGATTAACATGAAGAAATCCTCATTCATGAAGACAGAGATCATTTATTTGGGATTTGTTATTTCGTCAAATGAGTTGAGGATGGATCCAGATAAGGTGGAAGTGATCAAGAATTGGCCATCACCGAGGAATATATTCGAGGTGAGAAGTTTTCATGGATTGGCTAGTTTCTACCGAAAATTCATCAGGAATTTTAGTGGAATTAGCGCAGCGATGATGGACACTGTGAAGAAAAGACACAAATATTTTCACTAGACAGAAGAAGCCGAAAAGAGTTTCAATTTGTTGAAGAGGAAGATCACAGAACAACCTGTTCTAGTGTTGCCAGATTTCCAGAAGACATTTCAGGTGAAATGCGATGCAAGTGGGTTTGCGATAGGAGCGGTCTTGAGTCAGGAGGACAGGCCAATTTCATATTTCAGTGAGAAGCTGAATGAAGTGAAAGTGAATTACTCCACATATGACAAGGAATTTTATGCCATCATTCAGGCATTGAAAAAGTGGAGGCACTATTTGATTCCAAAGGAATTTGTTTCATATAGTGATAACCATGCCTTACAGTTTGTGACTCAACAGGAGAAGTTGAATCAGAGGCATGTTAAGTGGGTTGAATACATGCAGAACTTTACATTTGTGATTAGACATATTTTTGGTACTGCTAAAAAAGTTGTTGATGCTTTGAGTAGGAACTGTTTGTTGTTGCAGGAATTCAAAGTCAAAACATTGGGTTTTGAGGATCTCAGAGACATGTATGTAGATGATCCAGACTTCAAGGAAGCATATGAAACAACTGAGAATCCAGTTCTCAGAGATAGAAGCCAGTGGGCTGAATACATGATCCAGGAAGGATTGTTGTTCAGAGGAAATCAACTGTGTATTCCAAATTGTTCCATGAGGGAAAATTTGTTGAAGGAGAAACACAGTGGAGGATTGGTCGGACACTTCGGTCATGACAAAACATTCGCAAAGCTGAGCGAGTCATAATTTTGGCCAGGGATGCGATCAGAGGTCAAGATATTTGTGGACAGATGCGGGATTTTCCAGCATTCAAAGGGGAGGAAGCAGAATGCGGGTTTTTACCAACCATTGCCCATACCTGAAAGGTCGTGGGATGCGATTAGCATGGATTTTGTATTGGGGTTTCCAAGAACACAAAGAGTGTTGGACACACCTACCACACTTAGAGGGGGGGTGAATGAGTGTGGGGCTCTTTTTCCCAAAACTGCCCTCTTGCACAAAAACTCATCAATTAGCATTCAACATTTATT
>JZKD02S1613048.1:613864-691796 GCA_000966675.3 Picea glauca
CAAACCAAACCATTTACATCAATGACATATGATCCAACAATCTCCCAAGTAATCAAACCATTGGCATCAATGACAAACCATTGGCATCAATGACAACATGATCCAACAAAGAGGATTTGATTTGATCTTTGTGGTGGTGGATAGATTTTCCAAGATGGCACATTTTATCCCATGTCAGAAAACCAGTGACGCGACTCACATCGCGAACCTGTTTTTCAAAGAAGTCATTCGACTTCAAGGCTTACCAAGGAGCATAGTTTCAGACAGAGATACGAAGTTCATATGGAATTTCTGGAGAACCTTATGGAAGAATTTGGGAACTAACTTGTTATTTAGTTCGTCTTATCATCCTCAGATGGATGGACAGACAGAGGTGGTCAACAGAAGTCTAGGAGATTTTCTGAGAATCTTGGTGACAGAGAACCACAGCAGTTGGGACAATATATTTTCGCAGGCAGAGTTTGTGTATAACGAATCAGTGAACAGGAGTATAGGAAAAATTCCATTTCAGATTGTTTATGGCATTCAACTAAGGGGGATTTCTAAATTGAGGGATTCAGAACATAATGCAACTAGGAGCCCTAGTGCAAAAGATTTCGCAGAGGCGATGAAAGAACTTCATAGCCAGGTGAAGAAGAGACTGCTAAGATCAAGACAAGAATATAAACGTAGAGCCGATCAGCATAGAAGAAAACTTCAGTTTGAGGTTGGTCATTTGGTTCTGGAACATTTGAGAAAGGAAAGGTTTTCGGGAGGAACGTATAACAAATTGAAGATGAAGAAAATCGGACCATGCAAGGTCTTGAAGAAAATGGGAGAAAATGCTTATGAGATTGAATTACCCGATGGGATCGAAATTTATTCGATATTCAATGTCTCAGATTTGTACCCATACAAAGCTGAGGAAGCAGGAACAAGTGATGAACAGTCAGAGGTTTAGTGGAAAAAGTAGATGCCAGTTGTAGATAAGCCACAGATGGAGCAGATACTGGATAAACGAGTGGGTAAGAAGACCAGAAGGAAAGAATATTTTGAATATTTGATCAAGTGGAAGGGCCATCCAGTTGAAGATGCCAGCTAGGTGACTGAAGCATAGCTTCAGTAGCATGGACATACCATGCAGGATCTCATGGACAGGAGCCCATGAAAATTTTCAAGTGAGGGAGTATGATGCAGGAGAATCTCCCACGACAAGCAAGCCAGCGTGGAATGCAAGTGGACGGCTGGACAAGCCAGCACGAATTTTGAAAACACCTTGGAGTTGATGTGCCATCTTAAATGAGCCATTAAGATGAGGCGCACTTGCATATTGTAATCAGACCTTGAGCATCTCGCTCTCGTCTGAAGTAGATGGAGGCATTTATGTTGAGATGAAATAGGTAGATAGAACTTAATATTAGATTAGACAGTTTTAGGAGGAAAGAGGGAAATGGGATATAGACACCCTCATTCTGCATTGTAACATAATTCTAAGCATTGAGAAGAAGAGAAGCAGAGAGTTGTGGAAGAACACCCATGTATAGATCTTGAATTAATAGAAGAGTTTAATTCAAATCCATGGTTTTTGTGTTTGTTCTCTATGTATGTGTGTTGAATGCTATGCTCACGAGTACTTACTTCCTGTTATGCATTTTTTTTACATGTTATGTATGAATGATTTCTTGCTGAGTGTTTGAAATATGAGAAAGGAAGTAGAAGAAATGAGTTTCAATTGTTTCTCTATCTGAGCAAGGATTCCTGCAAGGAGTGCAATTGAATTCATTCGCAAGGAGTGCGTTGACAGAAGGCTCATATAGTTTAACTCTTGTTCTCGTTCACCTAGAAGTGAAATTGGGTTACAGGAGCCATGCAAGGAGTGCGCAGGCCAAGGAAAGCCTCAGGGTTGTGAACCTGAGTGTAATATTGAAGACTATTGCTGCAGGTGTGCGCAGAGTCGAAAGGTTCTTAGATATTTGGAAATATCTGAAGGTTGTCTCAAGGAGTGCGTGCAAGGACCCTCTTTGAGGCTCGAAGTTGAGAAAAAATATGTAGGAGTAAAGCCTTTGAAAACATTGAAGGACATTTTAAGTTTGTAGGGAAAGCAGATAAGTCCAAGAAGGAGTCCTTGGTTCATTTCGTGAATTCATCAAAGGGGAGGACGGAAGGTCAAGATCTTGTGAAGAGAATTTGAGAAATCACGCCAGTCGTCGGATCTGCCAGAGGAGCAGGGAGGTTACGGTTGCATCCAGAATCCAAGGTCAGAAGATTAGGGATCGTCGGATCTGCACATAGTTGCCCGTCAACCGTCCGATTCGAAAAGAGTTTCACAGGATTTAAGTCCTTGTGAGTAGAGTGGAAACCCTGAGAAGCATCGAGATATTGAGGTGTCGGGGTTCGCGGAATCGGGAGTCACGAGGACAAGTGATCATGAATTTCCATAGAAGAAACCTTGAATCAACTTGAGCCATTCATCAGTCGGGACACATGGACGAGATAGGAAGTCCATCGACACTTCGACCATCAAGACTCATGCAGGTAAGTAACTTGGGTTTTAGTATTTTGCAAGACCCGAGGATCGATCTGATCCATCCATTCACTAGGGACACATGTTAGGAATCTGAGGGGAGTCGGGGTTTGATAATTCGAGAGTCTTGGAGACAAGGAAAACATTGCATCAAGAACCGCGATATCACAAAATGCGATATCTCGACAACTAAAGGAGCGTGGGGCCACAGGAGTCGGTGAAGTGGACAAGTGGCACGAGTTATCGAAGTTCAGGGAAAGTAAAGTCCCGAAACATTGGCATTAGGATTCGCGATCCCGCGAAGTCTGAAATCTTGACGAGATAAGGGACCATTGAAAATTCAAAGTCGTGAGCTCATCAGAGTTTCGGCGTATCGGGGATCGGGGTCAGTAAAGAGAATTTTTTTGGACATCGCAAGTGCTGAAATCCCGTTAGGAGGAACCCTGATAGAAAAGAAAAAGGTCAACGTTGACTATTGTCGGGGTTCAAAGTTTTGAGAATCCAACACTTGACCATTGGCCTCGCGATAGCACGAAGTTTGATTTCCCGATAGAAAAAGGGAGATCCAGTGAGAGAGTTTTGTGGGTGCAGATTTCCTGATAGGGAAATAGAAGAAAATTGAGTTCTTCGGGCCGAGAAGGGAGAGAAGATCCTGTGAGCGGACGTGCCTGAAGGGCGCGCCTGCATCATTTACAAATGTGGGTATTTATTACAATCATTACTATCTTTATCGAGAAGCATGTTGAGCATCCACTCCCCTCATTAATATAAAGGTCGACCTCGACCATCAGTGTAGGGGAAAGGAATGAGTGTAGGTATTGATGGTGAGAAGTAATTATTTTACTGTCGCCACCAATGATTTATTTTCAAACAACATATTTTAATGGTAATCATTAAACGTTAATCCTCTTTTGTGGAATTAAAATATACATATACTCAAAAGAATTCTTTAAGTATACATATGCTGAATAAATTAAATCTTGTTCATTTAAATAATATCCCACATATCATAATGTTGTTACTTTTTCGTTTCATTGAATACAACCAAAATGATAGCGTCGTTATTGATTGAAGGAAATCTATAGATACATATAAACTTGGTGTTTAAGATAAACTTCCATACCACAAGCAGAGCCATTGTTGCCACCAGGCATCCATAGCCTCGACAGGGTTTCCTTTTAACCCTCAGATGAGCCTGTATCCTTGATACTTATTTGAATTGTCTTTTCCAAAAATACCATTGTCCTGGTTTGGTAGCCAGATGGTGATAATGCCACTCACTAGATTGTAACTTAGGTGATCAATCCGGCTCGTGATGAGACCCCTTGTCCTTTGACTAGAAAATGTCAAAAGGCCATTGCCCTGGTGTGGTAGCCATAGTGGGAATTTCACTTAGGTTATTATCCTATGATCATGGTAGGTTGTCTCATGATGAGACCCCCTATTCTTTTTGAAAAAAATTATTATATATATATATTAAGTTTTAAGTTTTTCTCGAAAAAGACCATTGTCCTGGTTTGGTATCCAGATGATGATAATGCCACTCACTAGAGTGTAACTTAAGTGAACAAGTCAGCTCATGATGAGACCTCTTGTCCTTTGACAAAATAAAATGTCAAAGGCCATTGCCATGGTGTGGTAGCCATAGTGGGAATGTCACTTAGGTTAGTATGCGAGTAACAAGGTAAGTTGGAGTATGATGAGACCCATTTTTCTTTGTGGGAAAAGAAAAAAAATTTATTGGTTTTTTTTTTTTTTTTGGAAGTGTATGAAGGGAGGCTCATCTACTCCTTAAGAGTAAGGGCTGGCATAAAGAAGTGTAAGGATGCCAAGTAAAAGTGTGTCATAGACTCCTTATTAATTATAAAGGTGAGATATCATTTAAGTGTATTTGTATGTATAAGGGAAAAGAAACGAATTATGGTGGTTACAGGTTATGAACAAGGTTTAAGATATTTCGAAGAAAGTGATCCAAAACAAAAAACAAAAAAAAAACAATTTGATAAGGTATGGGAGATAGTCCACAAAATAATGATAGATCATTAGAAATAATGTTGGTGAAAATTATTTGGTGAAAGTTGTACCCCAAAGGAAAGGTTTAGCGTTTTATTAGCAATGTAGGGAAGGAAAGGAAAAATGAACAACAGGTGTGTAAAAGGAACAGCAGGTGCGACAAAGGAACATCAGGCACGCAAAAGGAACAGCAATTATTTCGTACAAAGGAACAGCAGGCACGCAAAAGGAACAGCAATTGTTCCGTTCAAAGGAACAGCAAGCGCGCAAAAGGAACAACAATTGTTTCGCTCAAAGGAATAGCAGGTGCGTAAAAGGAACAAAAATTGTTCCATTCAAAGGAATAGCGGGCGCGCAAAAGGAACAGCAATTGTTTCGTTCAAAGGAACAGCAGGCGCACAAAAGGAACAACAATTTTTCCATTTTTAACCATCTGGATAGGTAATTTTTAGAAACCTGGCAATGTATTTTTCTTGAATTCAAGGTTGATTCCTCATCAACTAAATTCATTTATGAGTTGGTTTATTTCAAAATTAAGTAATGGATGGTTTGTTAATGTTATGAATTTCATTATATTTTCCCAATTGTTGTTGTTGAATCATGACACATTCATTTCTCTGCGAAAGATAGGGTTTGGGTGATGAGATGAAGCGGGAGTTCAGAACAAAAAAGAGTGCTAATTGAGTTCATTACAGTTATCATCCCTAGTTTTGACTTTCTCAAATGACTGTCAAAAATAATAATAATAAAAAAAAAAAAATCTACATAAAACAAAATTATATACAGTATGTACAGTGTCAACAGAATTCAACATTTATGGAGTTGGGGTGGCTGGATTACCTTCCCAGCTAGCCAAAATTTGAATGGTAGGGTCCTTACTTACCTTTTGGTAGAAAGATTCTTTTGAGGGCGGTTGATGATAGAGTCGTAATCGATGTCCATTGACCCTAAATGGAGATCTGGACTTGTCGATGGTGCTTAACATGACTGTTCCATTATCATGGGCTTCATTGATTTCATATGGTCCTAGCCACCGTGTCTGTAATTTTCTCAGAAAATCCTAAAATCTGGAATCATAGAGGAGCGTCGAGTCACCTTTTTTAAATGATTTTTTTTTTTATTCTTGTCCTTTCGGGTCGTCCTATGTTGTTGATTATAAATCCTTTGCTCTACAGTAGATAGGCATGCTTCATCCAATTCATTGAGTTGTTTAAGGTAATGTTGATGTGATTTTGTAATATCCAGTCTGATTTTCTAGGCCATCCTTAAAGTCTTGATTTCAAACTCGATTGGGAAGATGGGTTCTTTTCCATAGACTAAATGATAAGGAGAGTAGCCAGTGGTATTACGCCATGTTGTACAGTAAGCCCATAAGGCATTTGGGAGCTCAGAAGCCCAATTTTGTCTGTTTGTTGAGACAGTCTTTGTCAGGAATGCCTCTATGAATTTATTGGTGCTTTCCACTTGCCCATTTTCTTGTGGATGGTACGGAGAAGTAATTATGTGTTTGATATGATAATTATCTAGGGTGGTGATGATTCTATGAGCTATAAATTGTGACCCCCCATCAGTAATTACCTCTCTTGGTAGTCCATAGCATACGAATAATTTGAAAAGAAATTTGATGACTACTTCTTCTGTTGCATTTGGTAAGGCTTCTGCCTCTACCCATTTAGTCATGTAGTCCATTGCGACTAGAATATAGGCCTTCTAATTTGAATTTGGATTGAAGGGGCCAACAAAGTCTAGTGCCCATCTCTCAAATGGTTCCTCAACTACTTGTTCTTTCAAATGCATTTCATCAGCCTGACCTGGTTTTCCCATCCATTGACAACTATCGCAGGTCTGGACATATTTCCTCACATCTCTAAATATTGAGGGCCAATAATAGCCCATTTGCATAATTTTGTGTCTAGTCCTGCGATCTGCAAAATGCCCACCACAGGGCTCATCATGTCCGACCTTTAGTATGTCATAGATTATGTCATCGCGTACGCATCTTCGGATCTAGAGATCAACTCCTATATGGAAGAGATATTTGTTGATCCAGGTGAATCGTGTTCTACGCTGGATGATCAGTTTTCTTTCCCTTGATGAAAGATGTGTCGATAATCTCCCAACTGCCAGGTAATTTTCCATGTCAGTGTACTTAGGTGGCTTTGTAGTAACAACAAACAGATACTCATCTCGAAATCGATCTTCGACTGTTAAGGAGGCGTTTGTTTTGGGTATGTAGGATAGGAAGTCTACGACAAGGTTTTCTCTCCCGGGTCGATCTTTGATGGTGATATCAAATTCCTACAATAGTAACAACCATCGAGTGACATGTCCATTAGTAAATTTTTTATTAGTCATATATCTAATAGCAGAATGATCAGTATACAGAATGACCGGATAGCCTGTTATATAATGATGAAATTTATTGATGGCATGTATAACAGCTAAAAATTATTTCTCTATTACTATATAATTAAGTTCAGCTGGATTAAAATTCTTTCTAATAAAATAAATGGCGTAGGGTTTCTTGTCCTCCTCTTGTTCAAGGACAGTGCCTATGGAAATATCTTATGCATCGGTGGAGATGTGAAATGGTATTTTCCAATTTGGCCCCCTCAACACTGGTGTTTTCAAGATCAACTTCTTGAGTCCTGCAAATGCCACATCACACTTTTCATACCACTAAAATTCTACATTACCAGTCAAATCATGTAAAGGTGTAGTGGTTCTTGCAAATTTTTCCATAAATCTACAATAGTATCCTGAAGCACCAAGGAAACTGCGTACCTCAGTTTGTGTGTGTGGTGTAGGTAGATTAAGGATTACCTCTATTTTTGTTGGATCTACCCTAATTCCATCTGCACAGATATAATGCCCTAGTACCACACCTTTTGTCATCATCATGCGACACTTTCCGTGGATTAAACATAACCTGGTCGCAATGCACTGCTCTAGTATTTTTTCTAGGTTATTCATTGCTTGATCGAAGTCATCACCATAAGGAGTGAAATCATCCATATAAACTTCAAGTCCTTCACTGATAAGATCATTGAATATGCTCAGAATGTCCCTTTGAAAAGTGGTTGGAGCATTACAAAGTCCAAAGGGTAATACTCTGTATGAAAAATTTCCCCAAGGGCATGTGAATGTAGTTCTATATTGATCTCTTGGAGAAATCTGAATCTGATTGTACCCACTAAAATTGTCTAGGAAAGAAAAGAATTTATTTCTTGCCAAAGTATCCAGGACTTGGTCAATGAAAGGCAAAGTGAAGTGGTATTTTTGAATGTCTTTGTTAAGTTCCCTGTAGTCAACACAAATGCGCCATTTCCCATTTTTCTTTGGGATGATCACTAATGGGGAAACCCACCGACTATCTGAGATGGGATATATAAAATCTACGTCCAACAACTTTTGTAATTCTTCTTTAACAATATCCTTGAGGTGAGGATTCAATCTTCTCTGTGGCTATCATATAGGTCAAGGCATATTTTTCAACATAAATGTGGTGTGTGCAGAGTTGTGGATCAATACCTTTCATATCAAAATATTCCCATGAAAAATCTTGTTGGTATTTGGAGAGGACTTGAATTATCTTTTGTTGTTGTTGTTCATCTAAATTAGCATTGATGTTTAGAGACCTCCCTGGTGCAATATCGACGAGTTTGCTATTATGAAAAGCTATAGTTGGAATTTGTTGTTCCATTAAATCTTCCAGCAGGTCTCCTTGTGCTTCATAGTCTAGAACAGCTTGGATCATTTGGCAGGTCGGGTTGCTCCTGGTGGCTGGATTATTGATAAACCCACTGATTATGTCATCCTCTAGCTGGTTTTTAAGTCTGAGGGATTATTCATGCATAAGAGGGGCTCGTAAATCCCTCTCTGGGTATCGCGGTGATGGATATTGTGGATATACGAAAGTTGGACTTGGTTTAGCAGGAGGATATAAAATGAGATTCTTTGTGATACCCCCTCTAGTGATTGTCATATTACTTGCTTGACATCCTATGTACGCATCTATTGTTGCAAGCCATGGTCTACCCAGAATCAATGGATGCCATTCAAGTCCACTTCTTGGGTTGATGATGAGGAAGTCCGTCGGATATTCCCAAGAGTCAGCGAAGATGGCTATATCATGTAATGTGCCAACTAGTTAAACTATCGATCGATCTGCCAACTGCAGCATTATTGCGGTGGGTTCGAAGGAGTTAAAACCTAGGGTATTGCAGGTTTCCATAGTCATGATGTTGATGGATTCTCCCAAATCAACTAATGTATTGGGAAAAGAACATCCCTGGATCTGAACTGTCACTATGGGATTCCCCGGATCTGCATATTTAACCAATTCTTGTCTACCTAAAATTAGATCATACAAGGCTTCTACCACGTAGACTGTTGATGATGGATTTTTAATTTTTCTGATGGGCTTTCTCCCACACAGATCCTTGATCATTTTTGCATAGATTGGGATGTCCTGAAGAGCTTGCAGGAGTGGAATCTTGATATATAAATTCTTGAGTTCCCCTACAATGTCGAAGTTGGGATATACGGTCGATTTTGTTATCTTGAATCTTTCAGGGAATGGAGGGGAGGGCATTGCATCCTTATCAGGATCTTGTGCTTCGACTATGCTTCCCCCCTTCTCGATTTCTTCTATTATTACCACAGTCAAAGGTGTTATTGTTGGTTGTTTTTCACTCTCCTTCTCTTGAAAAACGTTATTTTCTTCAAGAGAGATTATTCGTCCCGATCTCAACCATAGTTCACTGCACCCTACCGATTTGGTCTCTCTTTCTCCATTCTCCATAATCTGGACGAGATGATTTGGTATTTTATTTGGATTTGGGTGAGGTTGGGCTGGTAGTTGAGGGCGCAATTGGGATTATGGGTTTTGGGGCAATTGGAGTGGTGCTTGTAACGTAGGCTGAGTTTGAGGGGCCATCCCCATGGGTTGGTTGTTTATCCCCATGGGGGGCTACCAATTTTGATTCCAATTTGGGTTTTGGGTAGTCATGTTGGGCCACTGTGAAGGGTAGATGTTGTTATTTGAGTTTTTCCAAGATGAGGTGGGATATTGTGAGTTAGGCCAAGTGGAAATTGCAGTTGATTGATTCTGCCAGGCAGGATTTGCAGGTCGGTATTGTTGGGGATGCCAGTTTTTAGTAGTAAATGGTTGACCCTGCCATGTGCTACCAGGAGCTTGTTGGTAATTATACTGTCCATAGAATAAAGAGGAAGGGTCTTGTAGTGTGTTTGGAGGCCGATTCTGCCATTGACGATGCTGAGCCATCAGATATAATGTATGTGTTTCTTCTTCTGCTTCTCTAAAGAAAGATTTCAGTCCCAAAAGTGATGGGCATTGTTCTGTGTCATGATCCTTGGTATAGATAGTGCAAACCTGAACCACGTCCAAAGGGAAATCCCTTGGACCATGTTTTCTTCTGCACCTGTGGCAAAATATGGCCAACGTTTTTTATGCTTCTGTTTTTTTTTCTGTTTGGCCTGCAACACATCCAATTGTGTAGTCAGAGTGATCAGAATATTTTTTTTGAAGTTTTCTAAGAGATTACCAACTTCAACTCATGTAACACCCCTGCTGGTAATATTGTTATTTCTGGTGAGGGGGGTACGCATCCCTGATCTGGTCTTTGAAATTCCTCTTGAGCACCTGATGCACAATAGGATGATGTCATCATAAGTTTCTTGATAAATGTCACCCTTCCCCATTAAATTCAATGTTTCTACCCATTCATCTTTCATACCTTTAATCAAAGTTTCCTTAAGTACTTCACCTAGTAACGTGCCATAGAGTAATCTTTGTAAATTATATTGAAATCTCTCGACATATTCTTCTAATGATTCATTTTCTTTTGCAGTCATTTGAAATATTTCATCTTTTAAGTCTCTGGTTCTACAAGAATCCTAATATTTTGTCAAGAAAGCCTATTTCATCTCATCCCATGAGTTTATAGTTCCTCCCCCCTAATCCCATGAACCAACGTAAAGATGCTCCTTTCAAAGTGGAGGGGAACAATTTTAATTTTTGGGGTTCAGAGGTGTAATCATACCCTCTACATAGGACATCAAATTCAAATAAGAATGCATCTGGGTCTTCTGAGATTAATCCATGAAAGGTTGGCAGGTTTTGTAGGGGAATTGCCTTCATGGGGGCATTGGTGATTGAATCAACTATCGTATATTTCAAAGTGGAAGTTTGGGGATGTTGTGGATTTGGTTGTGCCATTTGATCGAAAATATGCTAGAAATATTCAGGGATTTCTTGATCCAGATATTTTGATGCAGGAGCATCTCTCCATGTCAACCAGCCAGCTAGCCAGCCACGTCCGCGAATTCAAATCGCACATTTAAGAGAGGCGCAGCCTCATTTGAAATTTGAAATTCAATGTAATTAAATGCTTAGGCTGGTGAGCCGTGGAAGCCGTGCCTTTGAGCAGGCATTAGGTAGATCGGCTGAGATCTAGACCCAGATTCTGGACTAGACAGCCATTGAATGTAATTTATTAGAGTAGGTAGACCTGGAGGGAAGAGCTCGATGAGCCCCTCAGGTAAAAGAGATTTTTGAGATCTCATTTTGAGGGGTGAAGATGAGGTTGTAGGAGAGAAGAGCCAGAGAGAGAGAGCTCAGGAACACCATTTGTAAAATACAGGCATTTGCCATTTTAATATAATCAGAAGTAGTTTTTACTGCATGTCATTCTGTGTTATATGGGTGTCTGTGAGTGTTCCTTTTATGTTTGAATGTATGTTATGTTGATGCATTCTGTAGGAGTTTGTGTGATTCAGTTGAGGTCTTTGAGGTTTCATACCATGAGGGCATGACAGAGGACTGCGGTCTCTGAATACCAGTGCACAGAGGGTGCACTTCTGAACTCTGAGGAGTTAGATGAAGACGTGCTAAGGCACGGGAACTGAAATCAACAACTCAAGAAGAAGGCTTCAAGGTTGTTGAATACCTTGGAGGCAAGGTTGTGTAGCTGAAACATAGTTGCAGACAGAACTTTGTTGTAAGTTATGTGGAGCTCTGCCAGTTGGGCATTGAGCGTAAGCACGAGGTGCTAGAGGAGGAACTCTGCTGAGAGTTGAAGATAGAAGACTAGAATCACTGAGGATTATGTGAGAGCTCTGCCAGGTGGTCATCGAGCGAGTGCATAAGTGCACAGGAGAACAGAACCGCTGAACGTTCTGTGGAAGGAAGACACTTTGCTAGGAGGGCATTGAGATATTGTGCAGATGGCACAGGAGAAGAGGACTCTTTTGAGTTATGTAATTGAAGGAAGAATCCATTGGAGGATCTTCACAGGGTTACTGAACACCCTGAAAGGCTCAGCAAGAGGTTGCTTGAGTGAAGGAGAGCCAGGAAGGCATTTTATTCTCCATCTGTGGGAGAAGGTATAGAAAATTAAAATCCCTTAGGGGTCTGAGTATTCACCAAAGCTCAGAAGAGATAGCACCAGTGTGTGCATGAGAAGACTCTACAAGGAGTGCAGGAGTTAGAGACTCCCTTGAAGAGTCGTAATAGAAGCTCAGGAGGGGCAGCGTTCTCATATGCATAGCGAGGATCAATTTCGAGGAGCTCGCGGAGAGGAGCAGCAAAGGCTGAAGCCTTTGGAAGATTGAAATTCTTCCAAGTGTAGGAGGAAAGTGCGCAGGAATCTCAGGGAGGAGAAACATCGGCCAGTGGATCAGCCGATAGGATCTGGACCGTTGGCTTTCGCATCCAGGGAGAAGCCGGAGGAGTGCACAGAAGGAAGGATGGATCTGAGCCGTCAGATCTAGAGCGTAATATCGAACAGTCGTCAGATCGGTTGGGAGTTGCGCGAGGTTTAACTTCGCAAACCAGGAGAGTGAGAATCCCAAAAGGTATCGGCACTCAGGATATCGGGGATGTCAAGGACATGAAGAGGGTCCCTCGGCATCAGAGACAACGAATTAGCGAGATTTGATTTGGACCGTTCGTTTGGGAGCGGACGCGTGTCATGAGATTTCCCACCTCGGGTACTCGGGCATCGGAGGTTAGAAGAGGAAGTCATTCGATTTCACGAGTGGCGAAGAGGTGAGAGCTCCATTTTGTAGGGCCTAGTTGACGTCATATCGGGATATCGGACCACGAGAATGGTGTGGGGCCACAGGAGTTGGAAAGCAGACACGTGGTACATCGCGTCTCGGAAGCTCGTGAGTGGAAGAGCCGAGGATTTGGTGTTAAAAGTCGCAAGGCGTGAGGACACGAAGTGGCGAAGTGGTGAGAGATTTGGAGCCGTCCATCTGAGTAGGACAGGTGGAAGAGATCAAGAGATCTCGTGAACTTGGGAGTTTGCAGGGTGAAATCCCAAGTATTGGGTATTCAGAGTCGCGAGGCGCGAGGACGCGAAGCGGCGAAGGAGCAAGAGGATTGTAGTCGTCCATCTGAGGAGGATAGGTGGTAGAGATCAAGAGATCTCGCAAACTCGGGGGTTCGCAGGGTGAGAGCCCAAATATTGGGTACTCCAAGTTGCAAGGGCACGAGGTGCAAGAAGGAGAATAGTCGTTGGATCTGGATCGAAGGAGGACCATTGGACCCGCACGTGGGATCGTGTATCGGAGTCTCGCGAGAAAAGACTTGAGAATTTGGCCACGGGGATCGCGAGATTACGAGAAGCGATATCTCGACAGCCGGAGGGCAGTGTGGGCCATAGTAAAGTCAACGAGTGGAGTACAGGTGGCATCAAGTCCTATGGATATCACCGTGAGAAGTCCCGAAATATCGGTGTTAGGATTCGCGATCTAGCGAAGTCTGAAGTCCTGGGAGATAAGGGATCATTGAAAAGTCAACTCTCGTGTGCATTGGCATTTCGGCGCATCGGGTATTGAGAGTTGGAAAATCAAGAGCTTGATATAGCGAGTTGCGAAGTCATGATAGGAGGTAAGGCCACAGTCGCAGAGGTAATAGTCATATGGTGAGAGCTGAGACAGGAGGGCCAGCACGTGGAGAAAAGTGTGCATCGGAGAATCGGGAGTCGGGAGTTCAAGCGAACAGAGACTCTCGACAGCAGAAAGTCTGAAACCCCAAACCCCGATAGTGAGACAAGGAAAAGCCACGGTCAAGTGCTGAAGGCCGTGAGGGTGAGTGAAAGGACCTGTGGATTGGGTTTTTAGTAGGGATTCCAGCAGAGGACCCAAAGAGCTAATTCGGCTCGAAGAGGGGATTTAGAACGATCCTGTGAGCGGGCGAGTCAGAGGAGTAGGAATACTAATTCGCCTGCATCATATTTTATTTGAATTGATTGGTTATATGATCCTCTAGGGGATTTGATTGCACTCCCTTTATCTAGGATTTCGGGTATGCCTTCTTCTTTCACAGGAGATTCAGGATCGGGTGGTGGGTTTGTCTTAGCTATCCCACTAGTTTCTCCTTATCCTTCCTCCAGATTACAAGAGTTTCCCTCTTCTAAAGGGTTGAGGGGTGGAAGATTTGTTCTCTGAAATATTTGCTCAGTCCCTTCAGTTTTTCTATGAATCTCGACGTGGGTTTCAGTTGGTGAAACTGCCACCTGAGGGATTCGGGTAGATCCTTTTCTAGGTCCAACTGAAGCTTGAGATTCTGCTTTTCAGATGATGTCATCTATGAAATTTCTTCTTCCAGGGAGCACCGAGCCCTGGCCTTTGGTAATTTTTGGTGGGATTTTTGGTTTTTCAAGATCTTTCTTCTTAGTCATACACACTCCACACAACAAAAAGGAAAATCAAGAAAGAGAAAAAACACCTATGCAACCTCTTAATGCATCAGCTGGAGGTAGGTGATGGTATAAGCATCTTACTTATTTCTTCTGTAGGTTCTTACCTTTTGTCTTCAATACCTCATCCTCCAGAGGCACAATCTATGCTACCTTTGACATTCTTCCCCGGTAACGGC
The DNA here is from genome assembly GCA_000966675.3 of Picea glauca. Lineage (NCBI taxonomy): Eukaryota > Viridiplantae > Streptophyta > Pinopsida > Pinales > Pinaceae > Picea > Picea glauca. The sequence goes on from JZKD02S1613048.1 coordinate 628,288, forward strand.
ACCAAAATGTTGGGCTCTAAAGATGTCTAAAAATAGCCTTAGTTTAACATTAATTTATCAACCCAAGGATTCATCTTTTATCTCAAAGAATATCAGCAAAGTCTATGCAGATAGCTTGTAGAGGCTAAAATCGTGTAGTGAAAGCAAATCTGAGTTTATCAACAATCAAGTTCCTCAAACATTCATTAAAGATTCTAGGAATTGAAATCTAAAGCTATGCAATGGAAAGGAACTAATTAATCTATTGAATTCATTTTAAGAGCAGTAATTGAATCTAGATAAAGACTTGCAGAAATGACTATTATTATGAATCAAATTGTTGGAAAGAAAAAGGAGAATTACTCTATCTATGGAAAGAAACAGAGGTTGTAATCTAGTCGAAAAGAGACAACAATAGTGTTTCTATTGAAAGGAACAACAACTATATTCTAATGGAAAGGAACAGAAAATGTAAACTAAGTAAAAGGAATAGCAAATGTAAACTAAGTGAAAGGAACAACAAATGTAAACTAAGTAAAGGGAAAAAAAAACGTGAACTTATGAGGAATTGTCACGCATCAAATCTCAGTAATAGGAATTGGAACAGCAATCATCTAATGCTTCAGGGAATATCTATCTCTTGCAATTGACATGAAATCATCAACACACTTATGCATTCATTTAACTACTGTAAAAGAGAATCAAATCACAAAAAAAAAATTGAACTGATACAATTACAAGTTGAACAGTAGCTCCTTCATATTGGTCCCTTGGTCCTTAGAAGCATTGCTATTCGAAATTCAGTATATAGAAATGGTAAAACCGCTCGAAGCTTCTATTGATTTCATAGTTGGTACAACATTTTACAAAAACTGCTAACGCATAGCAATTCTAAGTTTTGAGTTCTTGGGTGCAATTCTTCTACATATTTTCAAGATCTATTTACCCCTTATATATTACAATAATCTGGGCAAATTAAGTTATCTTGAGGATTGAGAGATCCTTGGGATTGATTTACTATTACAATATAAGCAACTCGATCATCTTCAAAACTACCTTGCACCATAAAGTCTTCAACCTCCAATAGCTTGCGCATCTTCAAGATTTCCTTTTCTATCTTGGGTTTGACAATATTTAACCAATCCTGTAATAAAACCAGACAATTCCAATCATAATTAAGATCTATGTAATCTAACTTCAACAATAACTCTAAAGAGTATATTATTCATTTTCTCTTCTATTTTCTCCTAAATAATCGAAAATTCAATCAAGATGATATCATGAAATGTGGGAAAAAGGAAGATATTTATACCTTTTTCATAACCTAACAATGTGGTCAGTGAATATGGATGTTACAATTTGTTAAGAAAAAGACAAAAGTAAAGGCATGTATAGTGTCTTTCTTCAAGGATTTTTGTTTCTGAGATATGTTGTCCAAAATTCCAGCTGGTGATATACAGATTCAATCCTTTTGTACGTCAATTGCTCCAACATTGTGTTATTTAGAGAAAACATATCTTCTAGATTACTCATGTCTTTATCCAGTGTTGTCATGAAGGTCGGTATCATGGTATGCATCTTAATTGAATGTAATAGATGTTGATCTATGAAATCTATGGATAGTGGTGGCGGCTTCAGCTACTTCCCTTCTTTGATTCATGTTGTTGTGTACTTTGTCTACCAATTCTTATAACACCGAGTTCTTCCCGAATTCATATATCTTTGGCAATCGACTACTTTTGATTAATTCTTGCACTTATTTATGGATCATTGAGCATATCTCCATAGATCTAGTGAATTCCTTATCATATTTTGTCCTACCTATTGGAAATGATCCAATGAATACAAATCCATATTTCTTTTCATCTTTGACGATCGGTATAACTCAGACGGTGGGTATATATTTTCCTTTATCCATCTTTCTATGTCAGTTATGCCCTCACGAAATATATTATACTATGTCAGCTTGGTCTGTATCTGGTTGTTCTAATCAATGATTATTGCAGCTACATTTTGGAAGAGGTGAAAGTGAGTGTACATGTCAATGGCGGCTCCTTCCAATTCGTTCCTGAATTTTTCGGTGCTGATTTTGAAGCTTTGAAGGCTTATTTCATCAATTTTGACTTGCAAAAGCTTTTCTTCTAGCTCTTTGATCCTTGCCTCTTTCTCTATATTTTGTTGACACTTTCATATGTTGTCCACAATGGAATTCATAAATGTTGAGCCATTCATAGATGTTGCTACAAGATCTTATCTAACATCTCTCATTACAAGAACATGGGTGACAACTGAGAAAAGTGTTCCATATGTTACCATCACTTTCTCCACCTTCTCCTGCACAATCCTACCTGTCTTTATACCATAAGTGAAGCTCCTTAGATTCATTACTTCACTCGGTTGAAATGGCTCCCAAATCCCAAGTCCTAAGTCATGACCTGATAGATCTATTTCTACACCAGCAGTAGAAGTTTATCGAATGTCCTTTTCCATGGAATGTGTGTCCCCTCCCCTGTCTATTGGATCTTTTCGTTGCATTTATTCTTCAACAACTTTGTCTGTTTCCTCTTTAGCTTCCTTTTCCACTTGTTTTGTTGTTTCTTTTTCTGCTATTTCCTTTGCTTCTTGTTCCTTTCGTTTGGCCTCTTGCTCTATTGTGTATTTTTCCTCCGATTCATCTTTATATTTTTCCTTTTCGGCCTTAATCTTCCACTTCTTATTTTCTGCATCATTCTTCTTTTTTTAAAGCTTCTCTTTATCTGACCTCTTTTTATCAACTGGTATTTCTTCTTCTTCTTCTTCTTATGCAGACCCTGAGTGTGTTGAGATGAAAATGGGGGAAGATTTATCAGCTTCTTCTTTCTATGCCTTCTTCTTGACTTCTTCTCTTGATTTTTATTCATCTTCGATCCTTCCTCTTGACTAGCCATGCATGTTGAACATGGTGTCATCATACGTCTGGGCATTCTGATTGATGTAGGATAATTTCTCCACCTTAGCACGCACCAGCTGATTAGCATGAGTGGTGCACATTCAAGGAAGGGAGAGGCATTGCCCTCTCATTTTTCCTTTGAGAATCTAAGCGTGATCAAGTCATTTAATGTTGACAAGCTACAAGAGCCAATTTGTTCCTTCGCATAAGCTGGAGATAAGGTCACCATTAAATGGTTGACGGTAGAAGGGATTTGCATGTGATTCAGATCATATTTTCGTCATTTTAATCTACCTCGGTAGTCAGGCCGATTTGAATGGTGATTAGACACCACTAGATTAGCTTGGAGGGAAGCTCATCGAGCCCCTCTTGTAAAAAAAACCGTGTATTGTTGTTTATGAATTTTTGTGAAATGGATGTATGGATGTTTTTTTGTGAATTTCATTCATATGCATTTGAGCTATAGATATATGTTAGAAATTGTTTGCAAGGATAGAGATACAATTTTTTATATGTGAGTGTTGCTTCCATCCTTATACATACTTGCAAACGTGAGCCAAGTCCTTCTCACTTAGTGTGTCCTTGTAGGCACAATGCCTAGGTTCAAAGCCCATGCTGTCACTTTGGCTTGAACCTCTTCCATCTAGGGTTACTCCTAGGGAAGCCAAGGGGGGTAGTCCCTAGTTTCTAGATAAGATTTAGAGTAAAGTTCTAGGATTTGTTTTTAATTCATTAAGGTTTAAAGGATTCTAACCTATGATGCTAAAGCAACAATGCAAGATGCAAGAGTTTGTTATGTCAAGCAAAACCTTTCCCTAGGTCAACTAAGACTAGTGCCTAAGGTTGGGAAAGAGGTCAACTAAAATTAGAGGGTGTTTTGTTACAATATTATTACAAAAGAATAGTTATTCCACAAATTGATAGATACAAGTACTTACAATAAAGAATGCCTAAGATACAATGATACAATCAACAAGCTAACCACGTTTTGTTTGTATGTGCAGGAAATAAAGAAGATCAAAACATTATCATCATCAACACATTGAGTTCATCATCAATATTCACAAGGATAATTAGAAGGTTTAGAAGTTAAATCACAAGTGTCCCACAATGATTATGATATTCAACACATTTAGTTATTTAACCCACAAAGTTTTATTAGATGAAAGATTTAATTACAAGTATTAAGCCCAAGGTTTAATTTACTTAGTGAGTTAAAGGTTCTTAAGATTGCAAGACTTTAATTACCCTTATTAAGTGATTCACCAAAAACCTCCTCCCCCGATTGCTAAATAGTTGTTGGATGCTCAAGAAGTGAGGCAACGAGGCCTACCCTAGCTTCACAGGTCAGCCCTAAGAATTGAGATTTTACGAAAAGGACGTTGCGTGCCATGAGACCGTCCTCGGTCTAGCACCTTTTGTTTCCCTCCTCAATCCCCATTTTAGATGGTGAATATGGTGGTTTAAGGTACCCTATTAAGTCTATCAAGTACATGTATCAATTGGTTAGACTTCTAGGTGTATTAGAGAGTGTTTTGGTGACTTTTAATTGCCTTAAATTGGTGATTTAATGCCAAAACCGAAACTTCTTCCAACTTATTAAGTGTGTTATGAAAGCATAAAAAATGAAGCACTTAACACATGTATATCAAGTAAAAGCAAGATGAAATAATGATTTAGTTCATCATGATTAAACCATTCGCATGAATAAGTTCATTATGAAAGAATACTAATGCACAAGGGCAAGAACAACTTGCCAAAGAATAAGAAAGAAAGTTTCAACCTTATACCACTTATTTTATGTTGTTAAAGCATTAAGAGAAAAGCATAAAGTGTGAAAGAGGAGCTTGAAGAATTAGATGTGTGCCTACACTGTCAACTTTATTCAACAATAATTAACTTTAGTGTGATGGAAAATGGCCTTAAAGATATGATAGCATGAAAAAAAAACCACTTACTAAACCATTAAAGCATTATACATTTAGTGTGTGTTGGATTAGAGCATGCACACAACATAGATCTTAAGATATATTATAACATGCAACTAGGATTAAGTAATTTGATTATGCCCCAAGGGCTTAAGCTAAGGATTAATGTGTGAGAAGATCTAGATCTAGAATATTTTAAACCATTAAAGCATTAGAAAATATCAAAAACACATTACTTATCCTAACCTTACGATTTTGGAGGTTTCTCTCCCAAGGTGTAGGAAATTATTAAGATTAGATAAGATTGAAAGAAAAAGTGAAAAAAAAAAAAACAAGGCAAGCAACTCAATGGCACAAGGTGGAGGCAATCCTACCTTATTGTGCCAATGAGGTTGTGAGGAAAGTAAGCAAGCAAAGCAACTATCAACACAAATGCTCACTAAACCCCACATCCTAGCCTAAGGAGGTGCTTTAGAAATGAAAAAAATGAAATTTTCACTTACCCTAAGCTACCCTAAGCTCACTTGGGAGGTAGGCCTTACCAATTCCCCTCCCAAGCTATGAGCAAGCAAGAACTTACTAAAAAATGAAGAAATAATGAAAAAATAGCTAGAAAATGAAAAGTACAGGTTGAGATTTGCTACCCACTTGAAGAAAAGGGTCTTGGAGTATTGTTTGTTTATTTTAGGGAAACATAACCCCCTCAACCTGCTGAAAACCTGCAAAGACCAGAAAGCTATGCTTGCTGGAAAAACTACACACAACCAACAATGTGAAGAAAATTTTTTGTTTTTAGGGTAGAAAACTTTCGCCTTAAAAACTTATGATAAAATATGATTAAAGTGACCAATCCACTATGTTAGGCTAGCTTAAATATAACATGGAATGAACAGAAATGAAAGAAATATTAAAGAAGGAGAAAGAGGGAGTTTATATGTGCTTTAAGGGAGGACTCTTCCCTGAGGCATTCCCAATAAAACCCTTGAAGCAAAACCTGCAAAACCTGGCACAATAATATTCGTACAACAAGATAATATGGCTGAATATGCTAATGAAATGAAATACTTCCACCCATTAAGAAAACCCACATATATATATCAACAAGAATACGCATTGCTAGATCTACCCAAGTAAAACACTTTACCTAAGAATCTCTTCTATGCAATCACCATGCCAAAACTTTACAATGTTACCTCATATGTGGCAAGAACAAAAATGCTTGTTGCTCTTCCAATATCCTCTAAAGATTCTCTTTTATCACTCAAAAATTGATCTTGGATAAATACTTACTCCAAAACCCTAAGAGCCAAAGAATGGATGAAAGATGGACAAGAAGGGGAGAGAGAGAGATGAAATCAAGTAGCATAACAATAGCTCAATATATGGTGAGGAGGGAGTGAGAAAAGGGATCTATTTATACTTGGATAGGAAAACCTACTTCTCTTGTATCAATGCCAAGTGTCCACCACTAGGCACAAGGTGAGATCCCAAGAAGGGGGGTGCACCATCTAGTGTTTGAAGGCTTGGATCAATGAGGTGGAAGAGTGGATTTTTGTTGGGATCAAGAAAAAGAAGTAGTGTGAGGATAGGATAGGTGTGCCACATGAAATAAGGGGCCCAAACCATCAAAAATGATTTTTCTATAATTTTCCTCATGAAGGGGGGGCATAACTCTCCTAGGAGGGCGCACCACTTGGGGTTTGGGTGAGGAATGGAGAGGAATAAATGAGGAGAAAGGAGAGAATTTAGGCTAGGAGGTGATGTGGGGGGTGGTGGAAGTCACACCAAACAAGAAAGGGGTCCCCCACCCCTTATAGAATCAATGTACAACCTTTCACTCACAATGGGGGCGTAAATCCCCTAGGGAACGTGAGGGTTGAGTGATGTGAGGGGGTGAGGGTGTAAGAAAAGGTTAAAACACGTTGGGTTGGGTAGAAATGGGTTAGGAAAAATATCTCCATATTTATCCACATTTTCATCATCCTTTTAACTCATTATTACAAAAATTACATTTTTTCTATGTCATGACTTAGCAATTAAAATTGTTGTTTTTCACTGACTGATACTCTGGGTGGACAAACCCATAGAAAAATTTGTCCAATTGAGTTGAAACCTTGTCCATGGGTGTAGGGGGTGTCTTTCCATTTCTTTTGAGCATAAATACCCCTATAAAAAGTCCAAGGACCTACTTTTTACAATTTTTTCTCAAAAATAATAAATTAAATAAATAAATACACCTCCAAACATAGGGAAATTTAATTAAAAATTAATTAAATAAAAAAAAAAAAAATCTAGACTCAAGGGAATTCTGCGGAACTTTATAAGATTTCATACATGGTCATTTACATCATCCCTAAACAATAGTTACCAGAGGATAAGCCAATTAGAACGACATTCACCACTTTGGAGGAATTATTGCAAGTGTGAGGGAAAATCTCAAGGGAAATCAATTAGGATGAAAAGACCAATTGATAACCTGAGGATAAAAACCCTCGGTGAAAGGAACTCTCCCAATGAGCCGATCCCAAGGTAACTAACCTAACTATTACCAATGCAGACCTATTACATTATTGACCCACGCAGGGGTGCGAAAATTCCAGTTACAAAAAGAAGTATTGGGGCCAAAAATGCCCTGTAGAACCAAAGTCTTCGAAAAATGAGCATCTTATGATTCATATATTCATGGAACATGGAGTTGACCCCCAATTTGGATAGGTGGTCAACATTTGGCTCCACATGGGGACGTGTGTTCGATCTTCTCACATGAGACAGAGAGCATACGAGAATCCAACACCTACAAAACAGAGTGCTCACCAATAACCAACATAAGAATACATATATACATAATGAATAAACAAATGCTATATACAACATCTACATAATGAAATAACTAAAGTTCAACATCAATAATTTTACAAAATGAAATCTATGATACAAAAAAAATTCAAAGTACATATTGACATAATGAATGAAATAATACAAAATTGATATACAAGGAGAAGGGTTAGAGATAATTTACAGAGGGTGTCCCTTTGGACACCAAGTTTCTCATCATCTGAATAAGAGCTTGAGTTGTTTCCCATTACGTGGAAAATTTATGGGCTCACCATCCAAATGGCTGAGATGAAAAGAATTTGGCCCTGCCATTTCTCTGGTCAAATATGGACCCAACCATAAGATGTCAAACTTGCCATGTTTTCCAGGTTTGTCTCTGTCTTTATCCCATAAAAAAATTGTATCCCCAATCATGAAGTCCCTCTGTCTAGCTGACCTATCGAAATCCTTATTTACCTTACTTTGATTTCTGCAATTATGATCATAAGCCTTTCATCTTATTTCATCCAACTTGATGACCTGATTGACCCTATTCTGAACTGCATCCTTCTTTATGGAAACATCCTCAACTGACCCATAAGTAGGAAGTCTAAGGTGCACTAGCAACCTAGCCTCCAAACCATACACTAACTCAAAAGGAATCTTTCCAATTGCTACTTTCTTTGTTATTCTGTCGGCCCATAATGCATGTTTGATTTTACTATCCCAAGATATTTTATTTTCACCGACTATCTTCTTAACTATGGTCATTAAGTTTTTATTACTTGATTCTGCTTGACCATTTCCTTGGGGATAGTAATCTGATGCATGTGATAAGATAATGTTGTACTTGAAACAAAAGGATGACATCTCTGTTGAACAAAATACCTTGGCACTATCTGTCACTATCTTTGATGGAACCCCAAACCTGGTTATGATTATGTCTTCTAGGAAATCCATCACAACCTTTTCAGTTGTTGACTTGGTAGGAATGGCTTCAACCCACTTTGTAAAGTAATATGTTGTTGTGATAACCCATGAATAGCCATTACTTGAATTATCATTAAAATTCCCAATGAATTCCAAACCCCACTACTAAAAAGGTGCTTCAACCACCACTGGTTGTAAAGAGAGTGCTGCTAACTTCCGTTTTCCTGTGAAAAGATGACACGGCTCACATTTATGAACGAACTGATGCACATATGAGAACATAGTGGGGCAATAATATCCTACTCTAAGGATTTTGTGGTTAGTATTTTTAGCAGCAAAGTGTCCACCACAAAACCCTCCATGGAATTCATCCACTAGTCTCTTTGACTCAATGTCATCCACACATCTAAGGATAATTCCATCAGGATTCTTCCATCCTAACCCATCTCTAGTAAGAACATACTTAGAAGATTTTAATCTTAAATCTCTTTTCTTGTGTCCCAGTAGATGGCTTGGACAAGTTAGATTTTTTAGATAAAATATAATGTCTTTATACCATTCAACCTGTTCAAGTTTCAACAAAGTAGGATGTCATTCTTGATCATTGATTTGGCAGACCATGCCCAAGGCCTTTTCATTACTTTCAGTCAACATTTTAGCTAGGCCTTGACCCTTAATCAACTTTTTAGGTTTTCTTTCCAAATCATACTCTTGGATTTTAGCAATCCATCTACCCCTTGAGCCTAATCCTTCCACTTGAGATAAAACATCTTTAACCGCAAAATTAGGAACATGACCAATCACCTTGGAATATCTGATGAAGTCTCTGAAATGTTTGAGTGATTTGACTAAGGCATAAGCCTGTTTCTCAAACATGGGATACTTTAATTCTGAATTTTGCAAGGCACTACTCATATATGCAATGGGTTGTTCATGGCCTTGATCATTTTTCTAAAGCAACACACCAGCAATAGTGTATTCAGAAGCAAAAGAAAAAATCTGAAATTCCTTGTTGTAGTCTAGGCTGACAAGGACAAGAGCTTCACATATAATAGTCTTGATACTTTCAAAATCTCTCCTACTTTCTTCATTCCATTCAAACTTAACATCCTTCTTAAGTAGCTTATATATAGGTTTCATGATCTCATCATAGTTAGGAATGAACATATGGAAAAAATTGGTTTGTCCTAAGAAGGATTGAAGAGTTTTCTTTGATGTAGGAAAAGGCACCTTACCAATAGCTTCAAATCTTTCTGGGTCAATATTTACCCCATATTTAGTAATTGTGTGGCCCAATAATTTTCCTTCAGTCACCCCAAAGACTGACTTAGCAGAATTTAGAGAAATACCAAATTATCTACATCTGTCCAAAACTTGCCTAAGGTGGTTAATGTGAGTTTTCCCATCCTTAGAAAAGACTGTCAAATCATCTTGATATATTTCAATCAATTTACCAATCAACCCCCTAAAGGCATAATCCATAGCTCGTCGAAAAGTAGCCCCAACATTTGATTAACCAAATGGCATTCTGAGATATTCAAAGGTTCCCCATGGAGTAGTAAAGTTGTCTTATGCCTATCTTATGCTTTAAGTTTGATCTGATTATAACCTGAAAAACGATCAATCATGGAAATAATTCCTGATCCTGTTACTCTTTGAAGTAAAGTTTCCATCTTGTGAAAGGGGTAGTTATCTTTTGTGCAAGCAATATTCAAATTCCTGAAGTCAATGCATAGTCGAATTTTTTCAGTCTTCTTCCTAGTGACAACCTAATTTGAACACCTTGAAGAATGTCTAGTTTGTGCAACGGTGCTTGCTTCTAACATTTTTTGTAACCCCTTTTGGACCAAAGGAGCTAACTTGGGGTTTAACTACCTCAACTTCTGTCTAAAGGGTTTGGTTTCTTCCTTAAGAGGAATCACATGCTGAATCACATCCTCCCTATAGACTTTGAGTTTATCATATTTGAAGGCCAAGACATCCATATATTCTTTTAATAACTTAAAAATTTCATTCCTTTCTTCTATAGGGGTAGTCTTGCCTATTTTTACCATCCTAGGCTCTTCATTAGTTCCAATGTTGACTTCAAGGTAATCAAATAGTTTTTTCTTTGACTCTTATTTTTGCTTATGACTATCCTATCTATCAAAATCCCTTTCTGAAGATATGACTCGCCTAGGGGGTGCTTTCACTTCATCATAAATCTCAATGTAGTTATAACCCTCTTCTTTCATATTGATGCCTAAGTCTTAAAATTCATGAATGTGGGTTAGAAACTTAATCACTTGTTTTTCATCATCAAAAACCTGCCAATGATCTACATTGTTAGGAACTGAGGGTCGAAAGATCACTTCAACCAAAATATTCTCATCAATCAAACTGTCTGGAAGTTGAAGTGTGGAAGGTGCAACTACAAGTTTATCTACCTTTGAATTTTGTTCTCTAGGAATCGCAATCACGTCCATGGCATCTAGGTCATTCATTAAATCCCAAATTGCATTCATATATCCCTTCAATCTTTCAGAATTATAAGAAAATTTACCCTTTAATTGTTGTATAACCAAGTCTGAATCCCCTTTGATGTTTAGACATCTTATACCTCTATATTTTCAAAGTTCTAAGCCAAGGAGAAAAGCTTCATACTCAGCCACATTATTAGTTGCATCAAACTCCAATCTATAAGCAAATTTCAAGACTTTACCATTTGGAGCTTGAAGTATAATCCCAACACCTTTTTATGTTCTAGAAAAAACACCATCAAAACTCATGTACCATACTTTTTCTACTTCATCATCTTGGTCTTTATCTTCTAAGGGTACAATGGAGTTAGACAAAATGGCATAGTCACCAAGGCCCTCATCAGTAAACTTTAACTCATTCTTGGGATTTTTAGGATCTTCAATATGATATCTTATAAACACTTCCCTATTCAACTTGAAAGTGTTCCCATATGGAGTAGGAAGGGTGGAAATCCATTTGTAAGTTACCACCCAAATCTTTTGCTTCCTTTCTATTCAAAAACATTCCCCAAGCATCGAGAGCATCAATTAACACAATGTCCATTTCAAACATAATATCCGGAAATGCTGCTAAGTGTACTTGCAAACCCTTAATCAATCCATGCACTTCAATTGTTTTACTATCCATGGCACAAATGCTATGATAAGGTCTAGATATTCTTAAGTTCAACTGTTGCATTACTTTCTTAGTCATAACATTTGAGCTTGTCCTTGAATCTAGCATGCAATTGTGTAACACTTTGTCATTCACAAGTAAAGAAAGGTAGAAGGGTAAATTCTTCTCATTTCCCCTATCCCAATTCTGTAGAATTATTGGTGCATCTTGGTAAGCCAAAGCTAGTTGTTTCTCAATAGAAATATTAGGAGAATCCTCTATGGCTTTAATAATCTTTTCGCTTTGTGAAGGGATCTTCATAATTTTTGATACTAGTACTAACATTTTTGCATTATTCAGCCATCCACCCAAGTCAATATTCAATTCAACATTAGTAGGCACATTTGACTTAGGAGGGTTTGGAGATACCTTGGGAACATTTGTTTGACCTGTATCCTGGCTTTTATTTCCATTCCTTTGGTATGTAATGCTTCTATACTTAGCCATTTCTGCAACATGTTGGGGTGTGGGCTTGTGCCCATACATTTTTGTTGCCTTATCAACACTATTTTTCATGAAGTTTCCACTACTTCCACGATCCTCCAAATCCATCCAATCATACCTACTTCCATATTATCTTTCGCCACACATATTTATTTGTTCATTTCCTTGGTTTCCATAATCATTATCACATTCTTCAAGGAAAACTAGACAAGTTGACTCCTCATGAAACTCACCACAAGGTCTACAATAAGGTATGGAATGTTGATCTACCAAGTTGGGGGATTCAAAACGATTAGGTGGCCTTTGATCATTTTGGGGAGGTCTTATTGGCCACTTATCATTTGGCTTGTGTTGTTGTCTATTACTTTGGGACCTTTCCATAGTGATCAACCTATTTTGCTAAGCATTGATATGATTGGTGTGGTTCACTTCCATTTGTTTAATTAATTGGGTCAATTCCTTAATTCCATCACTTGATGATCCATGACCCTCATCCTTCTTCTTCTTTTCATAATTTACCTTTGAAGGAAAACCTCTTGTGAAACCAAGAATGTTAGACTTCCTAGCCTCAAGCATATTTTGTTCAATTCTTATAGTTGTATCTTGTGTTGCTCCCAAATTTTGAGGATCCTTATCCCTTAAGGTATACCTCATTTAACCTTCAAATGCCTCTATATAGTAAATCAAGATTGTAGTATATGATGGCTTAATGTCATTATGAAGGCCTTTCACCAAGCTATTGAATTTAGTGTTAAATTCTACCATTGTTTCATTTTCTTTCTTATGGCTAGTGGTAAGGGAAATAAGATGGAATCTATGTTCTTTTTTATCACCCCATATCTTCCTAAATTCATTCAATATCTCATCAAGGGTGCTAAACTTATCTGCATCAAAATATATAAACCATTATGCAGCATCTCCTTCCAAAGAGTACACGAACAAGGTCATCTTCACGTCTTCCTCATCATGACCCACAATATCTTTGCACACACATCCAGAAATTCAGGATATGAGTCTTAGCACCTATAGCATTGTTTCCTTGAAAGATAGGTAACATGTCAGTGGCTTTTTCAGGAATTGCATGAGGGGCACCTTGGATTGTTGCAAAGTTCAAAGGTCTCAAAAATATACTCATTTTTATGTTAGGAGTGTTAGTGGGATTATTAACAGTTGGTTGATTATTAGTTTGGAACAAAAATTGGATATCAGTGAGTGCTTCTTCCCCAAGACTTTCAAGTAGTCTCCTAGGATCAAGGCGATTTAGTCTCCTCCTATAAACCTTTTCAGGTTAGGGAAAAGAATAAGTCACTCCTTGTGAAGTTCTCCTAGTAGTATACTTGCTAGATTTTTTCAATGGAGTCACCACTTGCAAAGGAATCACACAAATCTAGCCAATGCAAGCTCAAATAATTTTAAGGCCTAAAACATTTATTGTTTAGTTCTTAAAAAATCAAGTTAAAGTTGTTTTGACCAAGGAAAAATGACTTGTCCCTGGAAACAGTGCCAAAGATGTTTACGTCCTTATACACACTTACAAATGTGAGACAAGTCCTGCTCCCTTAGTGTGTCCTTGGAGGCACAATGCCTAGGTTCAAAGCCCACGCTGTCACTTTGGCTTGAACCTCTTCCGTCTAGGCTTACTCCTAGGGAAGCCAAGGGGGGTAGTCCCTGGTTTCTAGATAAGATTTAGACTTAAGTTATAGGAGTTATTTTTAATTCGTTAAGATTTAGGGGAGTCTAACCTATGATGCTAAAGCAGAAATGCAAGATGAAAGAGTTTGTTATGTTAAGCAAAACCTTACCCTGGGTCAACTAAGACTAGTGCCTAAGGTTGGGTAAGGGGTCAACTAGAATTAGAGGATGTTTTGTTACAATATGATTACAAAAGATTACAAAAGAATATTATTCCACAAATTGCTAGATACAAGTACTTACAATAAATAATGCCTAAGATACAATGATACAATCAACAAGCTAACCACGTTTTGTTTGTATGTGTAGGAAATAAAGAAGATCAAAACATTATCATCATCAACATATTGAGTTCATCATCAATATTCACAAGGATACTTAGAAGGTTTAGAAGTTAAAGCACAAGTGTCCCACAATGATTATGATATTCAACACCTTTAGTTATTTAACCCACAAAGTTTTATTAGATGAAAGATTGAATTAAGCCTAAGGTCTAATTTACTTAGTGAGTTAAAGGTTCTTAAGATTGCAAGATTTTAATTACCCTTATTAAGTGATTCACCAAAAACCAACTCTCATGATTGTCAAATAGTTGATGGATGCTCAAGAAGTGAGGCAACAAGACCTACCCTAGCTTCATAGGTCAACCCTAAGAATTGAGTTTTTACGGAAAGGATGTCGTGCGACGTGATACTGTCCCCAGTATAGCGCCTTCTGTTGCCCTCCTCAATCCCCATTTTAGATGGTGAAGATGGTGGGTTAAGGTACCCTATTAATTCTATCAAGTACATATATCAATTGGTTAGACTTCTAGGTGTATTAGAGAGTGTTTTGGTGACTTTTAACTACCTTAAATTGGCGATTTAATGCCAAAACCGAAACTTCTTCCATATCATTAAGTGTGTTATGAAAGCATAAAAAATGAATCACTTAACACATGTATAGAAAGTAAAAGCAAGCTGAAATAACAATTTATTTCACCATGATTAAACCATTCACATGAAGAGGCTTGTTATGAAAGAATACTAATGCACAAGGGCAAGAACAACTTGCCAAAGAATAAGAAAGAAAGTTTCAAGCTTATACCACTTATCTTATGTTGTTAAAGCATTAATAGAAAAGAATAAAGTGTGAAAGAGGAGATTGAAGAATTAGATGTGCGCCAACACTATCAACTTTATCCAACAATAATTAACTTTAGTGTGATGGAAAATGGCCTTAAAGATATGATAGCATGAAAAGATAACCACTTACTAAACCATTAAAGCATTATACATTTAGTGTGTGTTGGATTAGAGCATGAAAACAACATAGAGCTTAAGATATCTTATAGCATGCAACTAGGATTAATCAAGTTGATTATGCCCCAAGGGCTTAAGCTAAGGATTAATGTGTGAGAAGATCTAGATCTAGAATATTTTAAACCATTAAAGCATTAGAAAAGATCAAAAACACATTACTTATCCTAGCCTTGCGATTTTGGGGGTTTCTCTCCCAAGGTGTAGGAAATTATTAAGATTAGACAAACTTGAAAGAGAAAGTTAAAAAAATCAAGCCAAGCAACTCAATGGCACAAGGTGGAGGCAAGCCTACTTTATTGTGCAAATGAGGTTGTGAGGAAAGTAAGCAAGCAAAGAAACTATCAACACAAATGCTCACTAAACCCCACGTCCTAGCCTAAGGAGGTTCTTTAGAAATGAAAAACTTGAAATTTTCACTTACCCTAAGCTACCCTAAGCTCACACTTGGGAGGTAGGTTGTACCAATTCCCCTCCCAAGCTATGAGAAAGCAAGAACTTACTAAAAAGTGAAGAAATAATGAAAAAATAGATACAAAATGAAAAGTAGATGTTGAGATTTGTTACCCACTTGAAGAGAAGGGTATTGGAGTGTTGTGTGACTATTTTAGGGCAACATAACCCCCTCAACCTGTTGAAAACCTGTAAAAACTAGCAAGCTATGCTTGCTGGAAAAGCTACACACAACCAACAATGTGAAGAAATTTTTGGTTTTAGGGAAGAAATTTTTCTCCTTAAAAACTTATGATAAAATATGATTAAAGTGACCAATCCACTATGTTAGGCTAGCTGAAATATAACAGGAATGAACAGAAATGAAAGAAAGAGTAAAGAAGGAGAAAGAGAGAGTTTATATGTGATTTAAGGGAGGACTCTTCCTTGAGGCATTCCCAATAAAACCCTTGAAGCAAAACCTGCAAAACCTGGCACAATAATATGCATACAACAAGATAATATGGTTGAATATGCTAATGAAATGAAATACTTGCACCCATTAAGAAAACCCACATATATAGATCAACAAGAATACTCGTTGCTAGATCTACCCAAGTAAAACACTTTACCTAAGAATCGCTTCTATGCAATCACCATGCCAAAACTTTACAATGTTACCTCATATGTGGCAACAACAAAAATACTTGTTTCTCTTCCAATATCCTCCAAATATTCACTGTTATAACTCAAAAATGGATCTTGGAGAAATGCTTGCTCCAAAACCCTAAGAGCCAAAGAATGGATGAAAGATGGACAAGAAGGAGAGAGAGAGAGAGAGAGATGAAATCAAGTAGCATAACAATAGCTCAAGATATGGTGAGGAAAGAGTGATAAAAGGGATCTATTTATACTTGGAGAAGAAAACCTACCTCTCTTGGATCAATGTCAAGTGTCCACCACCAATCACAAGGTGAGATCCCAAGAAGGGGGGCACACCATCTAGGGTTTGAAGGCTTCGATCAATGAGGTGGAAGAGTGGATTTGTGTTGGGATCAAGAAAAAGAGGTAGTGGGAGGCTAGGATAAGTGTTCCACATGAAATAAGGAGCCCCAACCATCAAAAACGATTTTTCTAGAATTTTCCTCATGAAGGGGGGCATAACTCTCCTAGGAGGGCACACCACTTGGGATTTGGGTGAGGAATGGAGAGGCATAAATGAGGGGGAAGGAGAGGAGTTAGGCTAGGAGGTGATGTGGGGGGTGATGGAAGGCACACCAAACAAGAAAGGGGTCCCCCACCCCTTCTAGAACTAATTTACAACCTTTCACTCACAAGGGGGGCGTAAATCCCCTAGGGGGAGTGAGGGTTGAGTGATGTGAAGGGGTGAGGGTGTAGGAAAAGGTTAAAACAATTTGGGTTGGGTAGGAATGGGTTAGGAAAACTCTCTCCATCTGTATCCACCTTTTCATCATCCTTTTAACTCATTATTACAAAAATTACACTTTTTTCTATGTCATGACTTAGAAATTAAAATTGTTGTTTTTAACTGACTGATACTTCGGATGGACAAACCCATAGAAAAAGTTTTCCGCCTAAGCTGAAAATTGGTCCATAGATGTAGGGGGTGTATTTCCATTTCTTTTGAGCACAAATACCCCTATCAAAAGTCCAAGGACCTACTTTTTACAATTTTTTCTCAAAAATAATTAATTAATTAATTAATTAAACCTCCAAACTTAGGGAAATTTAATTAAAAAATACTTAATTAAAAAAATAATAATCTAGACTCAAGGGAATTCCATGGAACTTTATAAGATGTCATACATGGTCATTTATATCATCCCTAAACAATAGTTACCAGAGGATAAGCCCATTAGAACGCCATTCACCACTTTGGAGGAATTATTGCAAGTGTGAGGGAAAAACTCAAGGGAAATCAATTACGCTGAAAAGACCAATTGATAACCTGAGGATAAAAAACCCTCGGTGAAACGAACTCTCCCAATGAACCGATCCCAAGGTAACTGACCTAACTATGACCAATGTAGACCTATTACATTATTGACCCACACAGGGGTGCATAAATTCCAGTTACAAGAAGAAGTGTTGGGGCCAAAAATGCCCTGTAGAACCAAAGTCTTCGACAAATGAGCATTTGATGATGCATCTCTTAATGGCACATGGATTTGACCCCTTATTTAGATAGGTAGTCAACAAGTGTGTTGGATTAAGTTTGTTTCTCTAGGCTAAGTGCAAGGAGTGTGTGATAGAGGGTGGAAACTTTGTGAGGCGACATAAAGAGTGTGTGTATGAACTCAGTGGAGTATGGAGAGAAGCTTCCAGGAGGGCACACCAAGATAATTCACAGACTCGGGATGAAATTTCAAGGTGGTTAAGTACCTTGGAAAGGAATAATGTGTAGGAGTAAATATAGTGCAGAGTTATTGAGCACTCTGAAACACTCTTCCAGAAGGGCATAGAGTAAGTACAAGAGCATACTCGAGAAACACATTCTGAAGTGTTGGAATTATCAAGAGAACTCTAGGGTTGTTGAACACTTTGAGGAAGGAAATATTTGCAAGAGTTCATCGAAAAAGGAAAGGAGATGCCTTAAGACCTTCAGGAAGGCTAAGGGAGAAGCCGTCGAAAATCTTAGTCAAGCACAAGGAGTGTGCCAAGGATATCGTAAGTTCATCTTAAAAGATCAGGAGGAACGGATTTAAGCTTCCAGGAGGGAAAGATAAATTCCACTGAAGGACACAGAGGAACTAGGAACCTTGGAAGTTTTCAAGCCAAGCAAAGTCGCAGAAGATTTTGCACAAAATTTTGCAAGGAGAGAAGAAGAAGTTCAAGAACAACTTAAGTATCGAGGAGAAAATTGAGCTAAGTGTGCAAATGGTGGTCAAGGACTTGTGAATTCTTGAAGACTTTGAATTTTTCCATCGTTGGAGGAGATAGGTGGAATAAGATTAGTAGATCCGGGAGTTGGAGATATAGAAGGTTTGCTAAGAAAAAATAACGGTCTTCGCGAAGTCATGAAGAACGGGTTGAATCTAGACCGTTGGATCTGGAAGGGACACATGGAGTTGGATTATCACTCAACTGATTCACAAATCAGAAGAGACAGAGATAGGAGAAGTGAAAACTCCCAAAGGCCAGAGTTTGAAGTGATCATAGTCGATGATCGAAAGGAGGGATGGGGACTATCGATCCTCGCACCATTTGAACTCGTGATTCGGAGTTCAGGAATATAAGAGTTGGTTGTCATGGAGAGAGTCAAATCCCAAATATTGAAGCAACTTGTGTGGTTAAGACCTGGTGCATAGCCCGAGGTCACGTGATAGAAAGGGCATGGCACGGAGAGCGAGTGTCGATGCCAACTTTCTTCAAGGGGTCAAGAAGAAATTTGTGGGGTTAAAAGGACCTGTGCTTTGGGGAAAGAAGGACCTGTGATAGATTTTGTTGGGTTCCAGTAGGGAGCCGAAGATTCAATCTAAATCATGTGTTTGAAGAATGATCCTAGACCGGGAGTTTGAGCAGCCCTTTGGAGGGAAGGGGTTATGCACTAGAGTGGTATCAAAGTTTGATTTTCTCTTAGATGGAGAGAAGGAGATAAAGGAGATAGTTTCACTGAGGATATTGAATTGAAGGCATTGACAGGCGCAGTTGAAGCCCCTGTCAGTAGTCAAAAGGATGAAGCGATCCCAAGAATAGCGCACTTCTCAACATCAGGTCCACACCTTTCAGAGCAGAGTAATGGAAGTGACTCAAAGACTCCAACCAATTCAGGACGAGGCTTTCCAACTATTCGAAGATATTGAAGTACGAGGAGCATAATTGGAACAAGTCATCACTACAATTGAACATCTCTTAGAGGGACCTGTCAATGAAGTAGTTATCCAAGATTTCGTCAAGCATGAGGCCTTGGTGCAGCAACAGGTCGAAGCAACTCGAGCCAATATCGAGGATTTTGAAGCAAAGATACCCATACTAGAGTGACTCAGGATGAGTCACAGGTGAGTGTTGGGGGCATGTTGGCCCTTGACCAAGTTTTGAGGATCATTGGTCATGTTTGACCTACTTTTGGGAATTCAATAGGTTGTCGAAGGCGGAGCGCAAGTCGAAGTGTAGATCGCAGGATCTCAGCCCCTTTTTACAGATTTTTGGGTTTTGGGCTTATGTAACAAGTATGGGGATGTTGTCCCATGGGTTTACCCATGTTTAGGCCTCTTTTGTAATGTATAAATAGAAAGGTAGGCGATATAAGTAAGGGATGTATGTGATGCTAAGTGAAAAGGCACAAGTGTGTGATACCAAGTGCTAAGTGAAAGTGATAGTGTACATGCATTGTGCATGTTGTGTGAGACTTGCAAGGCTAAGTGCAAGTGACTGTAAGAGATTGAGTAGAAGCTTTGTGTTGTAACCTAGCTCGAGGAAGGAGGATCTGGTGAGGTGCGCGCAAATCTCTTGTCCTATGCGGAGTAGGATCTTGTGGCTCTGTGCATGTAGTTGATTGACTGAAGATAATAAAAGAGAAGAAGAGTTGGTGGATGTAGCCCCGGGCTAGGGGTGAGCCACGCATATCCTCTGTTGTTATGATTTGTGTGATGTATTGATGTGTTTATGTGTTTACTTGATTAAGTTATTTCATATAGATGAATGATAGATAGATCTATTAATGCTTTGTGCTTAATAATATGGATGAATGCTATATATAACCTATGTGAATGTGCTTAGTGCTTAGTGCTTGAATATGCTAGATCTGGGTGAAAATTGTGATGCTCTGTAATTAGGGTTTTATCTGCGAAGTAGATACTAGTTAAATATTGATAAATTGTAACTCCTAAGTGCTTTGTTAAGGTGTTTTAATCATAGATCGGTGTCCTAGCTAAGGTTGCAGACATCTGATTGTTGCAACCACCCCTACCTCTACCTCGGGTGAGACTTCATCTGCTTCGTAGGTGTTGCCTAAAGGGTCGGTAGTTAGGGTTTTGTTGGTGTGCTTTTGAGTGTTGAACCTTGGGTCTACCCCTATGCACACAAATGGTTCCATTGTCGGGACCTGAAACTGTGATTACTGGGAACTGAAGAAAACAAACATTTGTGCATAGATCTGTTGCTTTAGTGCGCAATAGTCTACTTAACTCATGAAGCTATGTGCTAAAAAGAAAAGTCAAATCAGGATAAAAGAGGTAAGATATGAAGGCTTTGTGCTTTGTTAAAGGTAAGAACAGTGAAAAGTTTTGATTGAAAAAGGAAAGATAAGTGGAAAATTTTGTTTCAAAAGTATGGATCTAGGTATGTTTGATAAATTTTGTTCTATATTGAAAAGTAGGGCACAGCTATATGAAAGAAGGTTTGATATGAGTAGATATGATAGAAATAATGAAAGATATGTTATTCCTATGCATATAAAGAATGTTTGGACTAACAAATGGATGCAGAAACCTAGAAATAATTTTTTGCAAGTTAGCTACTATGATCCTAGTGCGCAGTACAGGAAAGGTAGGGGATCATTTCAAAGAAAAAGAAGATTAATTATTTGTTATAATTGCAGAAGACCGGGACATCTTGCTAAGGAATTCCTTGGTATAAGACCTAGTTGTCTTTTTTGTCAAGCTATGGATCATGAAGTTTTGGATTGCCCTAGAATGATTGCTAAGGTTGAAAGAATGAATATGAGACAAGAAAACCCTGAGGAAGATCAAGAAACTAAGACCACAACAGAATCCCAGAAAGAATCAAAGATTGTATTACTACAAATGAAAGAAACGTTGAATGATCACCGAAATATCAACTTATCAGAGATCTTCAAAGAAAAAGAGTGCGTAGAAACAAGAATAGGAGATTTCGACATAGACTGTGTTCTAGATGAGGAAACACATGTGAATATTATGACAGAAAGAACCTGGGAAATTTTAGGAAAGCCTACTATGATTCCTTCATTAGGAATAATATGATTATTTAGAGGAAAGTTGATAACCCTATGTGGAAGACTCACCCATATATTTATGAGTGCTCATGGAACTACGATAGAGGAATATTTTGAGTTTGTTAAATTTATTGAGAACAGTGCCCCATTTGCTATGTTATTAGGAAAACCCTCGAATGAGAGAAATCGGACCAAAAGAAAAAAAGAGGAAGTCTTAGAAAAAAAGAAGCAAGAATTAAAAGATCTCATGACTAGGAGGATGTCGAAGTTGAAAGAACACAAGAAGACTCACAGAAGAACGGAGAACCTACCCTAGACAAAGAAGAAGTATTTCCCTTGAACCCTACAAAAGAATCTCAACAATGCAAAGTTACTATGCCAAGAGGAGATAAGAATCAGAATGGGAAGAGGAATCCAGTAACTCATATCACAGGGGAAAAGGCTAGAAATCTCAGTAAGAAGGAAGCAAAGCTAGAAAAATTGCATGAGGTTCCCGAGGGAACTTCGCAGAAGGAAGGTTTGAAAAACTAGAACTATGTCGGGATATCAGAACAGCACAACATGGAACTTCACCATGGTGGAGCGATATATCCGTTGAAATCATTATAACCATTAGCCTAATGCCCCGAATGGTTAGAACAACATTTATGATGAGAAAGCTTGCCATCGAACCATTGGGACTGCACCGTAACGGACAGAATTGCATTGATGAAGGCCTCTTGTCCATTGGAGAAGATCTGTTACATCGTTTTCTACTTATTCTGTCGACTTTTTCACCGAGAACACTTTTTTGAATTGTATCTGAGCCAAAAAGAGAACTCATTGCTACCGCGTTGTGTTTATTGAGATCAACACCTATTCCATTGCTTTGAGAATTCATTCATCCACATGAGTTATTCGATCTGAGCATGTATCCTGGACGAGCTCAGCACCGCAAAGAAATTCATCGAAGAAGTTCTAATCGAACTTATGGCAGAGAGATTTATGTTCACATAAGTTCAAGCTTCATCGAAGTGAGGAGTGAAAGCCTCCCCATCAACTGCTCGCGGATCTGGACCATCCCGTGTTACATATGAGAAAAGAACCAAGCACAGAGATGACTGAGTGAATGTGAAGTTAATCCTTTCTGTTCTGCCCGATTACATCTCGCCTCTAACCAACGCAGTGAATCATGACAGTGTCCTGAGGAACTTTGAATACATAGTCATCATGGCGTACCTGCCAAAGGGGATACGCACAGTCAGGCCGCAGTTGGAGAGGATTCCAACCTTAAATATGAGTGACTATAATCTAGGGGACCGCAAGACCTACGTCATGCTCACGCCTCACAAGTACTTTACTAATACAAAGGGAAAGAGATTGAATATCATTCCCCAGCCATGGTCCATAAACATCGTGCATTCCACTATCCTTAATGTCATGAAAATTACACACTTTGGAAGGCACCAAGAGGTTAACGTGTGCGTTAATATCCTGTTGTCCTGCTTCCACGGTGGCTATTTATGGTTAGATAGGTGTATTACCGTCGATCCGACACTGATCCATAGGATCACTGGATTGAGCATGCAGGGACCTAATCCATGGAACTTCTACCCAGGGAAGGATGTATATCGTGCCCTAGCATAGAGGATTAAAGACATCTATGACAATGTAGAGAAGGAGACACAAGGCTATAAGATAACCTCCATTCAGAATGGTGCAGTGTGCCTCTCTTGCCAGTTGATTTCTGGTAAGCTAGTCTGAAAGAATAGACCCATGCAGGTCACAGGGTTTGTGGTTGACCTCGCAGGAAAGTGCATGGAGGGATTAAGGATAAACTGGGGGAAGTACTTAGTCAACCATATAGAAGTCGATTGTTGTGAATCTCAAGATCAGGTCTACGAATTCTACTTTAGCTATTTGTTGATCCTCATCGTGTTTACAGCTTGGGAGATGTCAGAAGGTGTGACCTTCTTAGACATTGATTCTTTCAAACCACTTGTTGTGATGTTCACCACGCTCTGGTACTCGAGATACATGGGAAAAAAGTGGAATTCGAACGCAGTATTCCATAACTATTACCTGCAGCTAAAAAGGGATATCGAATAGTTCCCCTGGATGATGCCAAACACTCTAAACAGGTTCAAACCCCTTATGAATTTTTGCGTAGATAGGCATTTCATATATATCACCACGTGCGTAGATGAGATTAAAGAAGAGATTTAGTCATACTATAATCTCACCGAGGAGGACCTGGAAGAAATCACTAAAGAATGGACCTCAAAGTTCCTTATACCAGTCACTAAGGAAAAATTTTCCAACCCAAACCTCATTGGAATCCCGATAGTTACCCATGAGGAGTATAATGCACCCAGAAGTAGCAGAAGGAAGAAAAAATAAGATGTACAGGAACTGAGCAATGCCTTAGAAGAGACTGGCTCAAATTCACCTGCTAGAGGAGGAGGTGACGAAGTGGACAAAGAGGAGAAAGAAGAAAAATAAGGGGAAGAAGATAAGCAAGAGCAAGTTGAAGTAACCCTGCCATGGAACCTCCTTGTTGACGCAGATCCATCGAAGAAAAGGAAGGTTTCCCCCACGAAACCTACGTCACGGAAGAAATCCAAAGAAAACAAGTCGAAGATTCAGATTTTACTCACGATCGATGACTTTGATTTCATCATCGCAACTGTACCAAACGCTTCGTAGGACATTTTGCAGAACATCAAATCCAAGCAAGAAGCCTTTTATGACAGAATCTTAACAGAGCTGAGAGGGGTACAACAAGCCCTTCACTCCAGTCATGTAGTATCCACTACGCCCCCACCATCAGAAGAACCAGAGTTGGGAGATGAGCCTAACCAACTCCATAGACTAGCTGATGTGACTAAAGCCCGCCTTCATCGAGAGCAAGAAGAGAAAGAACAGGCCATAGTGGCCCTGAAGAAATCACAAGAGGAAATGGTAGAGAAACTCTAAGTTGTGCAGCAGGAGAAGGTTTCCTTCCAAACTAAGTTTGAAGAAGATAGAGCAAAAATCCAGAGGGAGAAAGAGCAGTTTCTCATGGAGAAAGTTGGAATAAGAGAAGCAGTCAGCAGATCACTTCTCTCTATGACAGGCTTAGAGAAAAAGGAGGAATACCCAGTGGAAAAACAAGTAGCACAGCTTGTTGAAGCTATCTAGCAGCTTCAACAGAGAATCGCATATCTGGAGCTACGAATAGTGTCCATCACTCTACAGGATGTGTGAGATCAAAGAGAAGCAACTGCTCAAAGCACAGTTGAGAGAATCAAGTCCCTCACCATGGAATGTAAACAACTAAGTGATCGCAGTGCCCAGACTTATGAGAAACTCACTGAAGATCCTAAACTGAAGGCACTAGAGTCACAGCTCCAGGAGGCAAAGAAGAAAGAATAAATAACACAGGCACAATTGAAGCCCCTATTAGCATTTGAAAGGATGAATCGATCCCAATAACAGTGAAATTCTCAATAGCAGGTCCACACCATTCAGAGCAGAGTAATAGAAGTGACTCAGAGACTCCAACCAATTTAGGATGAGGCTTGCCAACTATTTGCAAATATTGAAGGCCAAGAAGAAGAACTGGAACAAGTTGTCACTACAGCTGAACAATGCTTAGAGGGACCTGTCAATGAATTAGTTATCTAAGAGTTCACCAAGTAAGAGGCCTTGGCGCAACAACAGGTTGAAGTAGCTTGAGCCAAGCTCAAGGATTTTGAAGTAGAACTACCCATACCAAAGTGACTCGGGATGAGTCACAAGTGAGTGTTGGGGGCATGTTGGCCCTTGACCAAGTTTTGAGGATCCTTGGTCATGTTTGACCTACTTTTGGGACTTCGACAGGTTTTCAAAGGCATAGTTCAAGTTGAAGAGGATATTGCAAGATCTCATCCCCTTTTTAGGTATTTTTGGGTTTTGGTCTTATGTAACGGGTATGGGTATGTCGACCCATGGGTTTACCCATGTTTAGGCCTCTTTTGTAATGTATAAATAGAAATCTAGGAGATGTAATTAAGGGGTGTATGTGATGCTAAGTGCAAAGGCACAAGTGTGTGATACCAAGTGATAAGTGCAAGTGATAGTGTACATGATTTGTGCATGTTGTGTGAGACTTGCAAGGCTAAGTGCAAGTGACTATTAGAGATTGAGTAAAAGCTTTGTGTTGTAACCTAGCTCGGGAAAGGAGGATCTGGTGAGGTGCACAGATCTCCTATCCTATGCAGAGTAGGATATTTTGGCTATGTTCATGTAGTTTATTGATCGAATATAATAAAAGAGAAGAAGAGTTGGTGGACATAGCCACAGGTTGGGCATGAACCATGCATATCCTGTGTTGTTATGCTTTGTGGGATGTATTGATGTGTTTATGTGTTTACTTGCTTAAGTGTTTTGATATAGATGAATGATAGATAGATATTTTAATGCTTTGTTCTTAATAATATGGATAAATGATATATATAACCTATGTGAATGTGCTTAGTGCTTGAATATGCTAGATCTAGGTGAAAATTGTGATGCTCTATAATAAGGGTTTTATCTGCGAAGTAGATATTGGTTAAATATTGATCAATTGTAACTACTAAGTGATTTTTTAAGGTGTTGTAATCAAAGATCGGTGTCCCAGCTAAGGTTGCATACATATTATTCCTTCAACCACCCCTGACTCTACCTCGGGTGAGACTTCATCTACTTCGCAGGTGTTGTCGAAATGGCTGGTAGTTAGAGTTTTGTTGGTGCGCTCTTGAGCGTTGAACCCTGGGTCTACCACTGTGCCAACAAATTCATTGAGGATTTTATTATCCATCATTTTTATACCCTCTTCAATATG
The DNA here is from genome assembly GCA_000966675.3 of Picea glauca. Classification (NCBI taxonomy): domain Eukaryota; kingdom Viridiplantae; phylum Streptophyta; class Pinopsida; order Pinales; family Pinaceae; genus Picea; species Picea glauca. Next base: position 654,668 of record JZKD02S1613048.1, read on the forward strand.
ATAGAATTTTTCCAAATACTCGGGTCTAAATGAATCTATGGGTTCTTTCCTTGTGTTGTAGACATATTTGTTGCAACTTCAGAATCCATGAGATAGCGTCTGCATAGTGAAATATTGTAGGGTGTGTTACTACTCTGAATATATCATATTTCCTAATATTATTGAACACTTGAAGCTCATATGGATCTTCAACTTCGGTGGAGAAATTAGAATTTTTGAACACATAATATATTTCTCCCCATTTTAATGTTTCTTCATCCTTCTCTAGCAATCCCAACGTATCATCTTACGTGGCTCAAAGTATTTATGGCTCTCCTTCTATTTGTTTGGAACTATCAAAGGCCTCAGCTATGGATACCTTACATGTTGTTTTATTTTGAGGTGACATGTTTGAACCTGCCACAAAAGATGAGCTTAGTGCATATATTAGGATATAAAATGCAATTCCATGCAACTAAATAATTTTAAATACTAAAGGAACCATTAGGAATACTATTGGATGGAGAATCATCCTCTAAATATGTCCAAGCGATGGTAGGAAGTCCTGAGCAACTTGGTAAAAATAATTGGGAAGGAAAGGCTAAAAATTGAGCTTTGAAAGGAAAAATCGGAGGTCCATAGATTAACTCCTTCGATGAAAATCGAAGGAGTTTGTATTAATTACTCTGAGGCATATGAGGAGTTTCTTGAAAATGATTTGATAGGTAAGGTTAAGAAAAACTCCTCTAATGTGCATCAGAGGAGTTAGTTATAACTACTCCAATAGTGCATCGGAGGAGTTTGCGTCTAAGTTCCTGAAATCTTAAGAAAATCAGTGTGGTTAATTGTAACTCCTCCAATCATATTGGATGAGTTAATAAGAACTCCTCTGATACGGTTAGAGAATTTACTTGAAACACTCTCAATGGAAATAATCCTAAGGTTTTGATAGGGAAAGGGTGAGGGTTTTTTTTTTAGCATTTCACGCTAGGCAAGAGTCCAGAGTTGGGTTCAGATGGAGATCCTATCAACTAGAGGTGTCCTCAAGGTTCATAAAATGTGTAAGGAAAATGTCAATGAAAACCAGTCGGGGTGAAAACAATTATGCAAATATAATTCACAAAGGAGACTAAGGAAGGGGCAATATGTTGATTGTGGAATGGCGTGAAAAACAAAAACGAAGTAGGGAGAAAATATTGAGTAAGAAAACCTAATCCTTACCCTAGAGAAATATGAAAATATGCCCTTACCTGGCAATCTGGGGCCACGTTGGGGTTGCTAACAAGCTATGAGCTCGAATAGAATGGCTTGGCATGCTCTAAGTCTTGGAAACTTCTCTCACCTTGTCTTTTTTGGTCAAATAACAAAACTTGATTTTTCATCGTTTAAAAAAATCAAAGAGCCTATTGTATTAAATGTGTGGTTGGTGGGATAATTCAGGTCAGAGGAATTGATAGGAAGTCCTCTAATGAACATCGGAGGAATTAGTGTAAATTCCTCTGATGTTCATTGGAGGAATTGCATGAAAGTCTTATGATGACATCGGGGACCTTGGGGGAAACTCCTCTTATATGAATCGAAGGAGTTAGAACTAACTCCTTTGATTCATATCAAAGTAGTTTATATTAACTTGTGCAAAGGACATCAACGAGGGACAATGAAAATCCTCCGATGTGAATCTTTGGCACCCTTATCTATTGGACAACGCTTCCAAATTAAGATAGATCATCAAAGCCTCAAGTATTTTCTGGAACAACGCCTTTCCTCCCCAGAGAAATAAAAATGGGTGACTAAGATATTTGGATACGATTATGAGATTGTTTACAAGAAAGAAAAAGACAATGTGGTTGTTGATGCACTTTCCAAAAAATATGAAGATGAAGGGTCCCATTTTTTTCTCTCCTTGATTTTACCAGATTGGCTCCAAGTTGTTCGTCAAGAATGGCTACACAATCCCAAAATTTCACATCTTATACAACAATTGTAGGCCAATTCTCTAGTTTCCCTAGGGTACTCTTGGCACAATGATGATCTTCTCTACAAAGGTCGTTTGTTTTTAAGTAAACAGTCAAAAATTAAATCTAAGGTACTTTATGAGCTTCATGCTACACCCATCGTTGGGCACTCAGGGCTTACCGAAACCTATGACTAGGTCAAACATTCTTTTTTCTGGGATGGTATGAAATAGGACATTCACAATTTTGTGGCAGAATGTGATGTTTTTCAATGCAACAAGGGAGAAACAGTCAAAGATCTTGGCACACTACAATCGCTTCTGATTCCACCTGCTATTTGAAGGGATATCTCTATGGATTTTATTGTGGGCTTACCTAAATCGAGCAATAATTAGTCATCATGGTGGTATTTGATTGTCTTTCCAAGTATGCTCATTTATGTTCTCTTCAACCCCCATTTACAGCCTCCAATGTGGCTCAATGTTTCATGTATCAGGTCTTCAAGCTTCAGGACATGCCTCATTCTATTGTTTCTGATTGAGACCCCACTTTCACCAACAAATTTTGGCAAGAACTATTCAAGCTACAAGGCACCCAATTGCATCTCAACACAACTTATCATCTCCATACTGATAGTCAAACAAAAGTTGTCAGCAAGTGTTTGGAAACATATTTGAGGTGTTTTGCATTAGAATGGCCAAATTAGTAGGATTAATGGTTACCACTAGCTGAATGGTGGTACAACACTTCTTACCATACAACTACCTGCATGACTCCTTTTGAAGTAGTATATGGAAAAAATCCACCTTCAGTTCTCTCATACCTGCCAGGTGTCTCAAAGGTCCAAGCGATTGACCAAACGCTTATAGTTCGAGAGGATATTCTATGTACCCTCAAAGAGAATTTGGTCATGGCCCATAATTACATGAAGCAACAAGCAGATCAAGGTTGATTTGAACGTCAATTTGTAGAAGGAGATCAAGTGTTTCTTTGAATGCAACCTTATAATAAAAATTCCCTCGAGCCTGACCATTGTCAGAAACCGACACCCAAATTTTATGTTCCTTATACTATTCTCAAGCATGTGGAACAAGTGACCTATCAGTTAGCTTTTCCCAATCATTCTAAGCTCCATCATGTTTTTCATGTTTCCTACTTAAAGAAGGTTATTGGAACTAAGTGCCAAACTCAAACCAACCTCCCCGAGTTGGACGAAGAAGGCTCCATTTGGTTACAACCAAAAAATGTTTTGGACTAGATTGAGCATCGTCTACATCAACGCACCATTAAGGAAGTGTTAGTTCAGTGGAAATATACAACTCCAATAGATGCCACTTGGGAACCAACCACCATTCTGCAACAATTTCTTCTTCTCAAGCCTTGAGGACAAGGTTGTTTTTAAGGGGGAGGACATGTTAGGGACCTAACCCATCACATAGGTAGAATAATATATTTCCATGTAATAAAGGCCAATATTAATAAGGCCTAGAAATAAGGAAGAATAAGTCAAATGTAAGAAGACCTAATAGAAGCTTCCACTTCTATAAGGATCTTCCTCTAGATTGTTCTTTTGGATAGACATACATAGTATAAATAGGATTAGAGGGTATGAGAAGTTGTTTCTTGGATATTATTGTAATAGAGCTCTGCTCTACTGGAGGTTCCACCCTCGAAGAGGAAATTGAACATTGTTCTCAATAATCAAAGTGTTCTTTCTGGCGTTATTCTTCTATTATTGTGGTATTGTTTTGGTTATATCATTGTTTCTCTGCCATTTCTAGCAAATTATTTATGTTCTTCATATTATTTATATCTAGAATACTACAAAGGATCATCCATGCATTCTCACAACTTCTCCAAAATGTCAAGAGACGCACTCAAACCGTGGCTCCTAAAAAGTAGCAACACTTGTTGTATGTAGACATCTCTCTCAAATGAATGTGAAACAAAGCTAAATCTAAATATGAATCAAACAACCATGTACTGGTCATATACCTATCTCTAATGGGAACCATCCTTTTCTAACCACAAGTACTAAACTCTGGGAGAATCTCAGAATGCCAGCCAAAGTAGTACATGTTGACTCTTAACCCTCAATATTTTCAAGGGTGAAAATATAGGGGTTAACACAAATACAAGTGAAAATATGGCCCACTTGGGAATATGCCTTGACTTACATGGAGGAATATGGGTTGGATAAATAAGATCAATCAATAAGTGTTCATTATCATCATTGAATTTATCAACTAATCGATGAGTGTTGAAATAAGCACTCAATATAGGAGAAAAGACATTTGTGGAGTTGAAACTAAAAGGGTGATGAATAGGGTTTTCATCACTATGTTTTATTTACTTAATTATTGTAATAATAATGCTTGAGGAAACATTCATAGGGTTAATAGGAGAACCAACATCACTGATCTAGGTGTACATTGATGGCCACCCACCTATTCCACTAGCTCACAACATAGTTTTCCATCTTGGCATTTTTCTATGTTTTTTTCGGGTCCTGAACTTTAGAGGATGTTTTGAGGCCCTAAACAATGTTTTTTGGCATGACAACACCTAGTATATAGTCAAAGGCATGTATTTTTCCATTCAAAATGTGTACTCTTTGGCTAGACCTTTTCGAAGGGCTACTGAGTGCCTCCAACGAAGATCCTATTCAAAAGTAACACCCCAGGGAGGTTGATGTATCAACTAACCACATCGAGGCACAAAAACCTTTTGGCTTTTCATCTTATGGGGTTAGGGTTTTGGATGTTTATGGTTTTTATCATTGATGCCTTATGTTAAAATGCCCTTTTGGCATCATTGTAATCATCTTCTTGTGAATGCTTGTAGTCATCACATCTCTTCTCAGAGATAAGTTTCTACCATTCTAGTGATTTCATTTCACTCTTTATTTTTTTACAGTCTCTGCATATTTCATTCTTTAATAGAAATTGAGTATTATTGTATCTCATTGATTCTGACCCATTTATGTGTTTCATTTCATTCCCTCGTAAATCTAGATCAATCATAATCTAAAGGAGAAAGATTCATTGAAACACGTTGGAAATCATTTGCAAGAAGGTGTGGGAAATATCCTTGGGGAACGTGAGAAATAAGTTTATTAAAGATAACATCTCTACATTCAATTGCCTTGTGCGTGGAATGATCATATAAACGATATGCCTTGGAAAATTCATTGTGGTGAAACATAATATAATATTGATTTTTAGGTTTTGATTTGTTTCATTTTTCAATAGGAATATGGGCCCATGAACTTGATCCATTGATCCATAAACGAAGGACTTATATCCCACTCGCTCACCAACATGGATCCTCAATGGAATTGAAACTTTTGTTTCTGTCTTAGTCTTGTACAGAGTGTTCTACCTTCAGAAAGGTTACTAGGCCTTTTTACTCTGCCCTATATAAGAATTTATGTTTGTCTCTATTCTTTACAACCTACTAGTCTAACACTCTTTATTAATTGGGAAACAAGGAATGAAAGTGGAAACATTTATGTGTTCCAACAATTGTGCATGGTCTCCATTCTCATTCAACTTGCACATAATCAATTGGATGAAATCCCTACAACCAACCTTTGTATAGTCGTGTCCCCACTGTGTTTCAATTGCCATTCGTGTTGATGTTTGTAGCATCAGACATATAGTTCCACATTGGTTTTGTGTCTAACATATGAAATTCGTCCTTAATACCTCTCAAGACTTAGGAAATTCACTTTAATAAAGTGATTATTAAAATGAATGAATTTTTATAATTGATGTGATTTTAATTATATGCTATGGGGATCCCCCCCCCTCGCTCTTGAATCGCTCTCCCAAAGGGAGTGTTCAAGAAGCATGATCCCACGTGCGCTTCTTGAACACTCCCATCTTGGAGCAATTTTAGGGAGCACACTCCCAAGGGAAAAAAATTCTCCCTACCCGAACTAGGAGTGCTCAGGGAGAAACGCTTCCTGAGTGCTCTTAGATCAATCCTAGGTCGCTCTCGGGGCACTCCCTAGCATAATAAAAATGCTCCCAAAGTGCTCCCCTTCATTCCATGCACGTGAGACATGGGAGGATGATTTTTATTTTTTTTGGGGGAGTGTGTGGGAACCAATACAAGGTTCCATAAGAGAGGAGAAGGTATAGATAGGGTTTCTAAAGGATTAAAACACTCACTCACTCCATTTTTCTCTCATTCTATTTCTCATTTCACTCATTCACTCATCTTTTCTAGGAGGGTTTTGAGTGGGCTTATTGCTAGTTCTTGAGGGGATTGAATGGATATTGAAGGAAATTGAAGGGCGATTGGAGAGCTTGGAAGGAATATTGAAGGATGAAGGCTGCAATAGGGATATTGGAGAGATTGGAAGAGATATTAAATATCTCGGAAGGGAGATTAAAGGTTTCTATTTGTGAGAGCTTGGAAGGGATTTAGGTAAGCCCACAATAAAATCCATGGAGATATCCCTCCAAATAGTAGGTGGAATCGGAAGCGGTTGTAGTGTGCCAAGAGATTTGACAATTTTTCCCTTATTACATTGACAAACACCACTTTCTACCACAAAATTGCGAACGTCCTGTTTCATACCATCCCAAAAAAAAGAACATTTGATCCAGTCATAGGTTTTGGTAAACCCTGAGTGCCCAGTGGTGGGTGTCGCATGAAGCTTAGAAAGTAATTTGGATTTAAGTTTTGACTATTTACTTAAACAAAAACAGCCTTTGTAGCGAATCTCATCATTGTGCCAAGAGTACCCTAGGGAAACTAGAGAATTTCCCTGCAATTGTTGTATCAGATGCGAAATTTTGGGATCGTGTAGCCATTCCTGATGAACATCTTGGAGCCAATCTGGTACAATGAAGGACAGGAAAAAAAGGGACCCCTCATCTTCATATTTTCAGGAAAGTGCATCAGCAACCACATTGTCTTTGTCTTTCTTGTAAATGATCTCATAATCATATCCAAATATCTTAGTCACCCATTTTTGTTGCTCTAGGGAGGAATGGTGTTGTTCCAGAAAATACTTGAGGCTTTGATGATATGTCTTAATTTGGAAGCACTTCCCCAATAGATAAGGGCGCCAAAGATCCACATTTATAGGGTTGTATAAATGATGTTGAGTATACATTTATTATGATATTAAATCCTTTCTTCAATATTTTTTATTGTTAAGAAGCTACTTGTTCAACATAAATAATAAATCTGGTTATCAAGAACCATTTCATAGAAAACTAAGAAATAAAGACTTAGATTTTGTTGTCCAACATTCTCCCCAATCCAAGAGCATCAATATATATCATTCAAATTATGACATAAGAGTACCACATCTATAATAATGCAGGGGTATTCAGATCCTCGTGAGGTTGTTGTTTGGATCTTGACCAATCTAAACATCAACAAGGCCATACACAATTGCTAGAACACATAAGTGTTTACATAATCATGCCTTGTTTCCCAATTTAGAAGTTAGATTCTTGGAATAGTAAGTTGTAAAGAATAGAAAAGAACAAAGATCCTAGTATATGGAAAAGGACAGAGGCCTAGTATCCTTTCATATGTACAAGACTTAGATATAGACCAAAGTTTTTAATTCCATGGAGGATATGTGTTGGTGAAACGAGTGGGCTATAAGTCCCTTGTTTATGGATCATAAGGTACCAGAGTAGTTACATCTTTGACCATGACATAGCTACCAAAACTTTGAAGAGAAAATTTCATACCTAGACATGGGTAAAGAAAGAAGTGAGGTTAGAAAACTTAAGGACGAGCGATACTCAACTTCGAGAAGAGAATGAGAAATTGAAGGAGCGGGTCTAGGTGTTCATCCAAAATATGGAAGAGATGGAGAAGAAACTTGAGACTTATACCAAATTTCTTCCATTGCTAAAGAAAAAGTTTTATGAATTCCAAGAGTCCCTCACTACAATCATGGAAGATTGTGACAAGCACAGATTTCAGGTTGTACACGTGGGAGAAAAGTTCATCTAGTTGGATAGTTGGAAATAAGATAGGATCACTTATATGACCTCACATATACAACTAGAGTTGGAAAAGAAGGAGGCCTCGGCAAAGAATCATGTATATAAAGTTTTATTTATTAGCTTATTAGTGTACATAAACTTTTATTTTTGTTTACTTTACTATTTTGATTTTATTATTTTTTTTGTTTACATCCTAACTTCTAAATGAAAATATAAAAAATGTTATATTATTAAAATGTTACTCCTTTATAGTCTTCAAACTAATTTTATTTAATAAACTTTTATTTTAATTAAAATTACTTTAAAACTAATATAATTGTATTAATTTTCCCTAGCTTTTGGTTAACTTTATTTTAGTTACTTTTGTTAAAATAAAAACAAAACAATTCCTTTTTCGTTTTATTATTTACATGTTCTTTATTTAATTTTGTTACTCTAAATGTATAAAACCTCACATAGAAGTAATTGAATTGTAAAATAGCATAAAATCATAAATTAAATAAAAAATCAGATATTACTAAAAGTAAAATTACAAGGCAAAGGAATTCATGTTTGGATTGTAGGTTAGGGAAAAATTAGCTTGGAGTTCAATGTGATTTCTTGTATGGGGATTTAAGCCTAGGGTGATATTCACGTCTCTTCTCGCCTAGCCCCGCGGGAGGTTGAAAATGTTGGTGTTGGGGACTCTCTAGTCCCTCGACGTCAATAGTGTTTCCAGTAGTTTTCTAGATAATTCCCATGGCAGTAATACTAAGGAGGTATTCAAATAAATATGCATATTTGTTTCTTCTGAAAAGGGTTTTGATTATCGTTTTCTTCCATTGAATGAAAATTGTAATTGGAGGGTTTTTCATCTGTTTTCTACCCAGAGGGGTTTCAATATGCATACTACAATTATGGGGAGTTCCTCCTTGTTCGATTCTTCTATGAGGACTCTTAAACATTCTTTGAAGGGGTTTGGAGGAGGCATACGAAATGTAGCTTATGTTCCTCCAACATTGGGTGACAACTCTATAGTGATGAAATCAAAGGAGCTAGTGGAATATATACAACTTCATGGACAGTGCCTCTAGGATCTATCCAAAGTATGATTGAGCATGCTTTTGGTGGAAACTTAAGTAGAGCTAGCATCCCTTGAACTAAGAGGTTTTGAAAGCAAAGGTCATGAGTTCAAGTTTGCAGTAGTTTCCTAGCCCAAAGGATATGGATTCGTTTGTTGAGTTGGTGTATTGACCCCCCACCACGGTGCATGGATTTGTAATAAGGGTGGAAGGCTTTCTTTACACGAATGACGATGTATATTCCATCGGTACAAATGTCACCATTGCCACTGAGATGATTGTTGAGAAGTAGGACGAAGGTTGGCTTAGAGAGATCACAGATGCACATGAACTTAACCTAAAGGTTTTGAAAGTTGGACTACAAGTTGTGCATGTTCATTATGCATATGGATTTGCAATTATTATGATTACTATTCGTGTTAAAGGAGCTACATCAAAAGCATGTTGAGTCGACAATGGCGATGAAAAATATAGAGCCTAAAATAAAATCCATTCAGCAATAGTATGTTGGGAATTAGGAAATGATTCAACTTGAGATTGCTAGACTATACAAGAAAGTTGGGGTGAATCCACTAGCAAGATGTTTACCCGCCCTTGTAATATTACCTGTCTGGATTGGTTTGTATCAGGCTCTTTCAAATGTCGCAAATGAGGGTTTATAGACAGAAGGTTTCTTTTGGATCCCATCTTTGGCAGGTTCAACCACTATTTCTTCTCGAAAAAATGGGAGTGGAATATCGTGGCTCTTTCCTTTTGTGGATGGGAATCCACCTCTAGGATGGAAGGACACTCTATCCTATCTTGTTCTTCCAATGTTGTTAGTTGTTTCTCAGTATGTTTCAATGCAGATCATGTAGCCTCCTCAGGCTAATGAGAAGTCACAAGAATATACAAGATATATTAAAACTGGGTTGGTATATTAAAACTGGGTTGGGTGGAAATTTCACACTCCTGAACCTTTTTAAAGAGATTGCTCAATGAAGAATATTGACAAGCAAACATCCATTACACAAAATTTAGAGCAGATAACTATGGTATCTTATTATGGATGAAAAAAATTCCAGAATCAGTACAATGACAACTATTGGTCGTAATAATAGTTGTAGTATGCTACTAAGCACACAAGTTATTAGTTTCTAGGCAGCTACACAATCTATAAAAACCACACAAGAAACAAGGTATGATTCCAATCAATGAATCCAAGGCTCTCCAAGCCTTACTTTAATCTGCTCCAATAGTGTCAATCTGCAATCAACCCTCCTAGCACCTGCGGATCTAAAACTCGGTCTATTCTTGCAAAACATCGCAGAAACCTTGTGCAAGTTGATATGCTTCCCAACTCCCTCTAATATGAAATCAAGCACCAAATGAATTCCAATGTAAAATATAGATGAATCCTCCTCTTGTCTAACTAGGGTGGATATTGCACCATCAAAACTAAACCTATAGTGGAAGGGTTTTTCCCAAAACCCCAACAAAAATGTTGGCTACAAGAGCACTCAATAAGATATCAAATCATAATGCCAAAGTGAGAGAATGCCCTTACTATTTATCCTTCTTATGGTTCTTCTGTATATTTCTTCCTTTGACCAAATCAAACCCTTACTTAACTCCCTTTCACTATAATTATTTATTTTATTTAATTATCTCTTTCTTCCTTTGACCAAATCAAATCCTTACTTAACTCCCTTTCAATAAAATATAATTGTTTATTTTATTTAATTATCTCTTTAGGGTTTGATGCATTGACTCCATTTTCTTTGTTGATTATAGCCTTTGGGAGTTGTATAAGCTAATGAGTCCTTAATTGGGAAGGTATATTAAATATGATTGGTTATTTCTCTCTTTTTGTTCCATCGGGGCTAGGTCTCTATTAACTTACAAATAACATTCTGAGCACAACACGACAGATATGGTTTCAGAAGTTCAGCAATGTAAAACCTATTGTAGGCAAAGATGTTGATGTAATTAGGAGTGCATTAGTGGTAAAGACCCCATCATCTCAGATTATAGTTGATATTAAAAAATATCTCATCATGGAGAAAGATTAAAGCAGCTAAAAGAAGAAGAGGCTAAGAGAGAGAGAGAGAGAGAGAGAGAAGAGTGTAATATAACAGATATAAAAAGTATGTAGAACAAAAATAAAATGCTAGAAATGGCAGAATAATAGCAATATAACCAAAACAATCACCACAATAACATTGAAATGATATAAGAATAACAACAGAAATAGCACTTTGATTCAAAGAGAAATGTTCATGGGCCTCTTTAAGGGGGAAACCTCTAGTCGAGTAGAGATCTATTACAATAATCTCCAAGTTAGGTTTCTCATACCCTCGACTCCTATTTATACTAAATATTTATATCAAAAAAAGCATCTAGAAGAAGATCCTTCTAGAAGCGAAAGCTTCTATTAGGTCTTCTTACATTCGACTTATTTTATTTTATTGCAAGGCCTTATTAATATTGAACTTTATTACTTCCGAATATATTATTCTACCTATGTGTGGGTTAGGACTCTAACATGTCCTCCCCTTTAAAAACAGCCTTGTCCTCAAGGCTTGAGATGTGGAAACTGTTGCAGAATGGTAGCGGGTTCCCAAGTGGCATCTACTAGATTTGTATCTTTCCACTGGACTAACACTTCCTTGATGGTTCTTTGATGCAGGTGATGCTCACGCTGGTTCAAAACTACTTGTGGTTGTATCCAAATGGATCCTTATTCGTCTAACTTTGGAAGGTTGGTTTGAATTTGGCACTTAGTTCCAATCACCTTCTTTAAGAATGAAACATAAAAAATAGGATGTAGTTTAGAATGATTGGACAAAGCTAACTGATAGGCCACCTGTCCCACATGCTTGAGAATGGTATAAGGACCATAAATCTTGGGCACTAGCTTCTAACAATGCTCAGCCTTGAGGGAATTTTTCTTGTAAGGTTGCAGTCGAAGAACACCTGATCCCCTCAAATTGACGTCCAGAGCGACCTTGATTTGTTTGTTGCTTCATGTGATTCTATGCCATGACCAAATTATCTTTGAGGGTACGGAGAATAGCCTCTCGAACTATAAGCATTTGGTCAACCGCCTGGACCTTCGAGACACCCGGTAAGTATGAGAGAACTGAAGGTGCATTTTGTCCATATACCACTTCAAAAGGAGTCATGCATGTAGTTGTATGGTATGAAGTATTGTACAACCATTCAGCTAGGGGTAACCATTGAGCCCAATGATTTTTCTTTTCTGAGGAAAAAAACCTCAAATATGTTTCCAAACACTTGTTGACAAATTTCGTTTGACCATCAGTCTAGGGATGATAAGTTGTGTTGAGATGCAATTGGGTGCCTTGTATCTTGAACAGTTCTTGCAAAAAATTGATGGTGAAGGTTGGGTCGCGATCAGCAACAATAGAATGTGGCATGCCATGAAGCTTGAAGATCTGATCCATGAAAATTTGAGCCACCGTGGATGATGTAAATGGGTGTTGAAGAGCATAGAAATGAGCATACTTGGAAAGGCGATCAGAAACCACCAAGATGACTGATTTATTTCTTGATTTGGGTAAGCCTGTAATAAAATCCATAGAGATATCCCTCCAAATAGCAAGTGGAATCAGAAGTGATTATAGTGTGCCCTGAGATTTGATTGTTTCTCCCTTCTTGCATTGACACACATCACATTTAGTGACAAAATTACGAATGTCTTGTTTCATACTATCCCAGAAAAAAGAACGTTTGACCCTGTCATAGGTTTTGGTAAACCCGGAGTGCCCAGTTGTGGGTGTAACATGAAGCTCAGAAAGCATTGTGGATTTAATTTTTGATTTTTTACTTAAATACAAACAGCCTTTGTATCGAAGCTCATCATGGAGCCAAGAGTACCCTGGGGAAGCTGAAGAATTGGACTTCAATTGTTGGATCAGATGCGAACTTTTGGGATCGTGTAGCCATTCCTGGCGAATGGCTTGGAGCCAATATGGTACAATGAAGGAAAGAGAAAAAAGGGATCCGTCATCTTCATATTTTTGGGAAAGTGCATCCGCAACCACGTTGTCTTTTCCTTTCTTGTAAATGATCTCATAATCATATCAAAATATCTTAGTCACCCATTTTTGTTGCTCCATGGAGAAAATGCATTGTTCCAAAAAATACTTGAGGCTTTGATGGTCTATCTTAATTTGGAATCATTTCCCCAATACATAAGGGCACCACAGATCAATGGCATGCAAAATAGCCAACATTTCCTTTTCATAGATTTATTTGCCCAGATTTCTTTCAGACAGTTTCTTGTTGGTAAAGGCCAACGGTCGACCCTCTTGCATAAGGACAACACAAATTCCTTTCCCTAAAACATCACATTTCAAGACAAAGGTCTTTGTGAAATTGGGAAGGGCGAGGATTGGAGTGGTGCACATGGCCATCTTCAAGGTTTGAAAATCTTGAGCAGCTATTGGAGTCCAAGTGAAAGAGTTATTTTTTAGGAGTGCAATGAGAGGTGTTGCAATAATAACCTGTTAAGCCCAGAAATCCACACAATATTTTGAGAGTCTTTGGGTGAGGCCAATCTTGCATAGCTTCATTTTTTTTAGGATCCACCTTGACGTCGTCCTTGCCAACTAGATGACCGAAGTACTCGACTTCTGAGGCACCAAAATCACATTTAGACTATTTTAGGAAACGTTGGTGCTGAGAGAGTAGCTGGAGAAATTGATCCACATGAGCAAGATGGTATGTCCAGGTTTTGCTATAGATGAGGATATCATCAAATAAAACTAAGAGAAAATGACAGAGAAAATGACGAAAGACATGATTCATAAGGCTTTGGAAGCTGGAGGGGGCATTACATAATCCAAAGGGCATGACCAAAAACTCATAGTGGCCCTCATGAGTTCTAAAAGATTTCTTGGGAATGTCTTCCTCTTTCATACGTACCTATTCATAGCCAGAATAAAGATCAAGTTTAATAAATAATTGGGCACCACTCAATTCATCCAAGAGGTCATCAATGACAGGAATGGGAAATTTTTCTTTAATGGTAAGTTTGTTGAGGGCATGGAATTCAGAACACATGCACCAAGAACCTTGTTTCTTCAGGACCATGACCACCGGATAAGAGTAGGGGCTCGTACTTGGGTGGATAACGCCTGCATTAAGGAGTTCCTGGACCATTTTCTCAATTTCATTTTTTTGGGAAAAGGGGTGACGATACGAATGGATATTGGGAGGAAGGCTTCTTGGTACAAGGGGAATGGAATGATCATGAACACCCTGGGAAGGAGGGATTCCCTAGGTTGTGGAAAATACCACTTGATGTTTAGAAAGGATGGATTGGAGGTCTTGCAGCATCGAGGGTGTCTCTATTGCTTGTATAGCATGGAGTTGGGAAATAACACCAGAATGACCTTTTTTGAGCATCTTTTCCATGCGATGGGAACTAATGATCTCATGTGAACCGGTGGTGATGCCTTGGAACTTATATTATTGGCCCTCCTGGTCAAATTGCATGGTTAATTCCTTAAAATCCATGAGAATGGGACCCAAAGTCCTTATCCAGTCTACACCCAACAAAATGTCACAAGCACCCATGTCGATAGCAAACATATGAGATTTCGGGTGGTAGTCACCAATTTGGAGACGCACATTTTCATAACGCCCTACACATTTAATGGAGCCACCATTGGAAATCATGATTTGGAAATTATTGACTGCATGGATGTAGCAATGAGTTTCTTGGGCAATGTGGCAATGAATAAAATGATGGGTGCTTCCACTATCAACCAGAATGATGACCTTCCTATGCTTGATGTAACTGATTAGCTTAAGGGTTTGGGGAGCAGAGAAGCCAGTGTGAGAATTTAGGGAAATGACCAGTTCTACTTTGGGAGGGTCTAAGGGAGGGGTGATGTCAGTGGTTTCAGGTGACTTAGACACAAGGGGAGTGTCAACATCCTCTTCCGAAATATCCTCTGAAATGGCCATAAAAATATTTTGTTTCTTACACTTGTGGCCTGGGAAATATTTGTCATCACAATTATAACAAAGGCCTTTCAGTTGGCATTCATCCATTTCATCCCTGGTCAATTTTTGGATCTTTAATGGAGTAGAGGGAGTAGTGGGATTTACTGGTTTAGTGTGAGGGATAAAGGAGGGTTTCTAGTTTTGAGAAGATATAACTTGTTTTGCTTATTTATCTCTTTTAGTAGTTTCCACCCAACTCTGAGGTCGATCCATGAGGACATGGGCCCGAATATCATCCTTGAGGCCACTGATAAAACACTCTCAGAAAAAGGCATTAGACATGCCCTCTGTCCAAAAAACCAGGCGCTCAAAAGAAGCTATAAAGTCTTCCATTGTTTCTGATTGTTTCAACTTTGTCAAATGGCCCAAATGGTTGGTGTCAGTATCAAAGCGTTCATAAAGCTCTGCCACAAAGTGTGTCCAAGAAATATACCTTTGACGAGAAGTTTTTCTCCATTTCCACCATTGCTAATGTTCTTGATCTAGATGGAGAACACCATACTGGAGTTTGGCCAAGTCATTTGTAATGTCATATAAAGAGAAATAATGTTCCATTTGGGTTACCCAACCAGTGGGATCTGAGCCATCAAATTTGGTCACATCCACCCGCGGAAGGCGTGTGTCACGTTGAAAGTGATGGTGTTGAAAGTTATGGGAATGAGAGGAATTTTCAACTTCAGTATGTGGAGGTGGGTCAGATAAAGGGTTATCTATAGAGATATGTAGCTTGGTGAAGAGGGTCGAAAAGACAGATTCAAGTTGGGTGGTCAAGTCTTGTTTGATTTCCTCCATTGAGGACTACATGGTTGTATTGATGGCGGAAACTTTGGCACTGAGTTGTTTCACTTCTTGTTGGGTCTCGGTGAGATTAGATTGCAAGGTAGTGAAGCAAGCTTCCAAGTCTTGGCTATGGGTATGGGTCATGATGACGAGGGAACTGAAATGGGGCAGGTGGTGTCAAAAAAATTTCCAAAGAATGATATGTATGAATGTGATAAGGGCGAAGAGATGAATCCAATGGAATAGGTCTCAAAATTAGCTTAACTTGTGGAGTTATACTCCAGTCTGAAGAATACTGCAGTGATGAAATGCCCAAATTCTTAACCAGGAAGAAATGTGTAGTGATTTGGCAACCTGAACACATTTGCGCAGCAATAGGTATTGTTTGTTTTAATTTGTTTATGTTTCTATCCCCCAGGATTAGGTATTCAAGGGTGCTACGGACAAGGGTTTGACCTGTGCTATATCTCTTTGATATACATGTAGGGTCCAACAGTAGTACTCGTCCCAATATCTCAGGGCACTAACTAAGGAGGCTAGACCGTGCCCTTAGCCATGCTACCCGACTACCTAGGTACTAGAGAGTATCTTCCTGAGTGATGTTCTCGGTGGCACTATAGCAGTCGGGTGGCCGATCAGTTTATCTAAAGAGGGATTCAGGAAATCTAGTCAATCTGTACATAGGTGTTGTCTGATGCGCTACCACTCGAAGGGGTACCAATAGGGGTTACAAGGATGGCCAACATATGTGTTCTTAAGAACCACTTGTATTTTTTGTGTGTATGAATCCCTCAACAGTGGGTTTATGCGTGTAATGACAGATCTATGTGGCTTAAAGACGTCAAAATACGTCTCTACCTTGAAAAAAAATTAACCTGCAATTTATGCCAAGGAAAGTTCTATGACACCACTTGTAATATACCAGATATAAAAAGTATGCAGAACAAAAATAAAATGCTAGAAATGGCAGAATAACAACAATATAACCAGAACAATAACCACAATAACACTGAAATGATATAAGAATAACAACAGAAATAGCACTTTGATTCTGAGATAAATGTTCACGGGCCTCTTCGAGGGGGAAACCTCTAGTCGAGCAGAGCTCTATTACAATAATATCCAAGCTAGGGTTCTCATACCCTCGACTCCTATTTATACTAAATATGTCTATCAAAAGAAGCATCTAGAGGAAGATCCTTCTAGAAGCAGAAGATCCTTCTAGAAGCAGAAGCTTCTATTAGGTCTACTTACATTTGACTTATTCTATTTTATTGCAAATCCTTATTAATATTGACCATTATTACATCCGAATATATTGTTCTACCTATGTGCAGGTTAGGACCTTAACAAAGAGGTAGCAAGGTTAGCAGTAGAAACAGCTTCTAAAATTGTGGAAAATGTGGCAGATCATGATCACTTGGATGGTATACATGGTGCAAAGGAAGCTCAGAATTCCAGTCCATTACATGGGAGTGATGATAAACCCAATGGAGATGGGGATAAGACCAAAGAACAAATATCTAATTCCTCTACAAAAATCACAGAACCATTAGAGGAGATCTATAAAGCAATTTCAGATAATCAAGCACCAAATGAAAGTGAACGCTCAAAACAAAGGGGGGAATCCTAATAGTGTTTATGTCTAGATTTAGTTGGTGCAACAAGTTATCCTACATGTTCTCCCTATACAACATGAGGGAAAAGTGTTTGTACCACATTGGTTAGGAAAAATTGTGTTCGTCATATTTGGCTACAAATTTATGGAGTAGGGTTTGTTCTTAGTAGTAGTGCAAGTCTTGATTGGGCTTGCAACATCAAATTTTTATTTGTATGCACTTATTTATACTCTATTAAAGTAGATTCACCCAAATAAATACTTGGGTTAGAGATGTTGTTGGTCCAATTCCTACACCGATTGTGTGGAATTATTTTTTGGTCTCGAGATTAACAATTACAGGTATCCTTTCAGCATTCTAAAGATTTTTTCTATAGGTGGCAGCAGAGTATGTTGAGCACTTAAACAGAATTCATACATTTCAGTGGTAGTAAAGTGACAGTGAATCTATTAAGGATGTTGACCTTTTACAAGCCTTATCTCTATTTTTGAAAGCAGTGGTCTAATTCTAGATTTCCAGGAAGAGAATAAGCTACCAAAAGATCATTTCTATATTTAATGGCATCAGTTGAGAACTTAAAAGATATTTTTGGTAAAGTAGATCGAATGGTTCAAGACTTGAAGGAAACAACTAAGCATTAGTTCAGATTTTGATAGATTGATTTAGCATTCTCAGCCAACATTTCTAGGTAACTGAAACAACATTTGAAAATTATAAAAGAATCCAAAAATTCATTGAAAGGGGAGCAACTTAGGGAATTATGGGCAGCATGGGTTGTTCTTGTAAAAGGCCCTAGAGGCTATTTTTTGTAAATATATGAATCATAGATTGTGTATTAGATTCATCTTCTTATCTAAATATATCCTTGTTTTCCCTTCATTTTATTGTGTTAAGATTCTTATTAATTTCCACCTCTGCTCTTGTTTTATCATTATAATTTGCAGAAAGATTACAGGTTTTAAAATGACAATTTGGTACTATGTCCTTTGTCATTTGCTATTAAAAAAGTTGCATGTTATTGGTATAAGTGTCATGATGTTGGATTCACTCTTGTGCTCAGCTCTTACATTCTTTTATTGGTTGGATGAATTGTACCAATTCATTGGATTCATAGAAGAAATTGAATTGTAAAATAGCTTAAAATCATAAATTAAATAAAAAATCAAATATTACTAAAAGTAAAATTACAAGGCAAAGGAATTCATGCTTGGATTGTAGGTTAGGGAAAAATTAGCTTGGAGTTCAATGTGATTTCTTGTATGGGGATTTAAGCCTAGGGTGATATTCATGTCTCTTCTAGCCTAGCCCCGTGGGAGGTTCAAAATGTTGGTGTTGTGGACTCTCTAGTCCCTCGATGTCAATAGTGTTTCCAGTAGTTTTCTAGATAATTCCCATGGCAGCAATACTAAGGAGGTATTCAAATAAATATGCATATTTGTTTCTTCTAAAAAGGGTTTTGATTATCGTTTCCTTCCATTGAATGAAAATCATAATTGGAGGGTTTGTCATATGTTTTCTAGCCAGAGGGGTTTCAATATGCATACTACAAGTATGGGGAGTTCCTCCTTGTTCGATTCTTCTGCGAGGACTCTTAAACATTCTTTGAAGGGGTTTGGAAGAGGCATACGAAATGTAGCTTATGTTCCTCCAACATTGGGTGAAAACTCTATAGTGATGAAATCAAAGGGGCTAGTGGAATATATACAACATCATGGACAGTGCCTCTAGGATCTATCCAAAGTCTGATTGAGCATGCTTGTGGTGGAAACTTAAGTATAGCTAGAATCCCTTGAACTAAGAGGTTGTGAAAGAAAAGTTCGCGAGTTCAAGTTTGTGGTAGTTTCCTAGCCCAAAGGATATGGATTCATTTGTTGAGTTGGTGTCCTGACCCCCCACCACGGTGCATGGAGTTGTAATAAGGGTGGAAGGTTTTATTTACATGAATGACGATGTATCTTCCATCGGTACAAATGTCTCCACTGTCACTGATATGATTGTTGAGAAGCAGGACAAAGGTTAGCTTGGAGGGATCACAGATGCACATGAACTTAAACTAAAGGTTTTGAAAGTTGGACTACAAGTTGTGCATGTCCCTTATGCATATGGATTTGCAATTATTATGCTTACTATTCATGTTAAAGGAGCTACATCAAAAGAATGTTGAGTCGACAGTTGCGATGAAAAATATAGAGCCTAAAATAAAATCCATTCAGCAACAGTATGTTGGGAATCAGGAAATGATTCAACTTGAGATTGCTAGACTATACAAGCAAGCTGGGGTGAATCCACTAGCAAGATGTTTACCCACCCTTGTAATATTACCTATCTGGATTGGTTTGTATCGGGCTCTTTCAAATGTTGCAAACGAGGGTTTATAGACAAAAAATTTCTTTTGAATCCCATCTTTGGCAGGTCCAACCACTATTTCTTCTCAACAAAATGGGAGTGGAATCTCGTGGCTCTTTCCTTTTGTGGATGGGAATCCACCTCTAGGATGGCAGGACATTCTATCCTATCTTGTTCTTTCAGTGTTGTTAGTTTTTTCTCAGTATGTTTCAATGCAAATCATGCACCCTCCTCAGGCTAATGAGAAGTCACAAGAATATACAAGATATATTAAAACTGGGTTGGTATATTAAAATTGGTTTGGGTGGAAATTTCACACTCCTGACACTTTTTAAAGAGATTACTCAATGAAGAATATTGACAAGCAAACATCCATTACACAAAATTTAGAGCAGATAACTATGGCATCTTATTATGGATGAAAAAAATTCCAGAATCAATGCAATGACAACTATTGGTTGTAATAATAGTTGTAGTATGCTACTAAGAACACAAGTTATTAGTTTCTAGGTAGCAACACAATCTATAGAAACCACACAAGAACCAAGGTATGATTCCAATCAATGAATCCAAGGCTCTCCAAGCCTTACTTTCCTCTTCTCCAACAGTGTCAATCTGCAATCAACCCTCCTAGCACCTGCGAATCTAAGACTTGGTATCTTCCTGCAAATCATCGCAGAAACCTTGTGTAAGCTGATATGATTCCCAACTCTCTCTAATATGAAATCAAGCACCAAATGAACTCCAATGTGAAATCTAGATGAATCCTCCTCTTGTCTAACTAGGGTGGATATTTCACCACCGAAACTAAACTTGTAGTGGAAGGGTTTTTCCCAAAACCCCAACAAAAATGTTGGCTACAAGAGCACCCAATAAGATATCAAATCATAATGCCAAAGTGAGATAATTCCCTTACTATTTATCCTTCTTATGGTTCTTTTGTATATTTCTTCCTTTGACCAAATCAAACCCTTACTTAACTCCCTTTCACTATAATTGTTTATTTTATTTAATTATCTCTTTCTTCCTTTGACCAAATCAAATCCTTACTTAACTCCCTTTCAATAAAATATAATTGTTTATTTTATTTAATTATCTCTTTAGGGTTTGATGCATTAACTCCATTTTCTTTATTGATTATAGCCTTTGGGAGTCGTATAGGCTAATGAGTCATTAATTGGGAAGGGATATTACATATGATTGGTTATTTCTCTCTTTTTGTTCCATCAAGGCTAGGTCTCTACTGGCTTACAAATAACATTATGAGCACAACACAACAGATATGGTTTCGTAAGTTGAGCAATGCAAAACCTATTGTAGGAAAAGATGTTGATGTAATTAGGAGTGCATTAGAGGTAAATACCCCATCATCTCATATTATAGTTGATATTAAAAAAAATCTCATCATGGAGAAATATTTGAGCAGCTAAAAGAAGAAGAGGCTAAGAAAAAGAGAGAGAAGAGTGTAATATAACAAATGTAAAAAGTATGCATAACAGAAATAAAATGCTAGAAATGGCAGAATAACAGCAATATAACCAGAACAATCACCACAATAACATTGAAATGATATAAGAATAACAACAGAAATAGCACCTTGATTCTGAGAGCAATGTTCATGGGCCTCTTCAAGAGGGAAACCTCCAGTCGAGCATAGCTCTATAACTATAATATCCAAGCTAGGGTTCTCATACCCTTGACTCTTATTTATACTAAATATTTCTATCAAAAGAAGCATCTAGAGGAAGATCCTTCTAGAAGTGGAAGCTTCTATTAGGTCTTCTTACATTCGACTTATTCTATTTTATTGCAAGGCCTTATTAATATTTACCTTTATTACATTCGAATATATTGTTCTACCTATGTGCGGGTTAGGACCCTAACATGTCCTCCCCCTTAAAAACAACCTTGTCCTTAAGGCTTGAAATGTGGAAACTATTGCAAAATGGTAGTGGGTTCCCAAGTGGCATCTGTTGTAGTTGTATCTTCCCACTGGACTAATACTTCCTTGATGGTTCTTTGACGCAAGCGACGCTCACGCTGGTCCAAAACTACTTGTGGTTGTAGCCAAACGGATCCGTATTCATCTAACTCTGGAAGGTTGGTTTGAATTTGGCACTTAGTTCCAATCACCTTCTTTAAGCATGAAACATGAAAAAAAAGATGTACTTTAGAATGACTAGAAAAAGCTAACTGATAGGCCACCTGTCCCACATGCTTGAGAACGGTATAAGGACCATAAATATTGGGCACTAGATTCTGACAATGCTCAACCTTGAGGGATTTTTTCTTGTAAGGTTGCAGTCGAAGAAGCAGTTGATCCCCTTCTGCAGAGCGACCTTGATTTGCTTGTTGCTTCATGGAATCGGAAGCGATTGTAGTGTGCCCGGAGATTTGATTGTTTCTCCCTTTTTTCTTTGACATGCATCACATTCAGTGACAAAATTACGAATGTCTTGTTTCATACTGAAAAAAGAACGTTTGACCCTGTCATAGGTTTTGGTAAACCCGGAGTGCCCAGCTATGGGTGTAGCATGAAGCTCAGAAAGTACTATGGATTTAAGTTTTGATTTTTTACTTAAATACACACAGCCTTTGTATCGAAGCTCATCATGGAGCCAAGAGTACCCTTAGGAAGCTGAAGCATTGGACTGCAATTGTTGGATCAAATGCGAACTTTTGGGATCGTGTAGCCATTCCTCGCGAACGGCTTGGAGCCAATATGGTACAATGAAGGAAAGAGAAAAAAGGGATCCGTCATCTTCATATTTTCGAGAAAATGCATCCGCAACCACATTGTCTTTTCCTTTCTTGTAAATGATCTCATAATCATATCCAAATAGCTTAGTCACCCATTTTTGTTGCTCTGGGGAGGAAATGCGTTGTTCCAGAAAATACTTGAGGCTTTGATGGTCTGTCTTAATTTGGAAGCATTGCCCCAATAGATAAGGGCACCACAGATCAACTCCATGCAAAATATACAACATTTTCTTTTCATAGATTTATTTGCCCAGATATCTTTCAAATAGTTTCTTGCTAGTAAAGGCCAATGGCCGACCCTCTTGCATAAGGACAGCACAAATTCCTTTCCCTGAAGCATCACATTTCAAGACAAAGGTCTTTGTGAAATCAGGAAGGGACAGTATTGGAGTGGTGCACATGGCCATATTCAAGGTTTGAAAAGCTTGAGCAGTTGTTGGAGTCCAATTGAAAGAGTTCTTTTTTAGGAGTGTTGTAAGAGGTGCTGCAATCTTTCCATAATTCATAACAAACTTGCGATAATAACCTATTAAGACCAGAAATCCACGCAATATTTTGAGAGTCTTTGGGTGAGGCCAATCTTGCATATCTTCAATTTTTTTAGGATCCACCCTGACGTCATCCTTACCAACCAGATTACTGAAGTACTCGACTTCGGAGGCGCTAAAATCACATTTAGACTATTTCAGGAAACATTGGTGTTGAGAGAGTAGATGGAGAACTCGATCCACATGAGCAAGATGGTATGTCAAGGTTTTTCTATAGATGATGATATAATCAAAGAAAACTAAGACAAAATAATAGATAAAATGATGAAAGACATGATTCATGAGGCTTTGGAAGGTGGAGGGGGAATTACATGATCCAAAGGGAATGACCAAAAACTCATAGTGGCCTTCATGAGTTCTAAAGGATTTCTTGGGAATGTCTACTTCTTTCATACATATTTGGTCGTAGCCAGAACGAAGATCAAGTTTAGTAAAGAATTGGGCGCCACTCAATTCATCCAAGAGGTCATCAATGACAAGAATGGGAAATTTGTTTTTAATGGTAAGTTTTTTTAGGGCATGGAAGTCAGGACACATGCGCCAAGAACCTTCTTTCTTCGAGACCATGACCATCGGATAAGAGTAGGGTCTTGTACTTGGGCATATAACGCCTACATTAAGGAGTTCTTGGACCATTTTCTCAATTTCATTTTTTTGGGAAAAGGGTTGATGATACGGACGGATATTGGGAGGAAGGCTTCCTGTTACAAGGGGAATGAAATGATCATGAACACCCCAGGAAGGAGGGAGTTCCTAGGGAGTGGAAAATACCACTTGATGTTTAGAAAGGATGGATTGGAGGTCTTGCGGCACCGAGGGTGTCTCTGTTGCTTGTATAGCATGGAGTTGGGAAATAACACCAGAATGACCTTTTTTGAGCAACTTTTCCATGCTATGGGAACTGATGATCTCATGTGAACCGGTGGTGATGCCTTAGAACTTATATTGTTGGCCCTCCTGGTCAAATTGCATGGTTAATTCCTTAAAATCCATGAGAATGGGACCCAAAGTCCTTATCCAGTCTGCACCCAACACAATGTCACAACCGCCCATGTTGATAGAAAACATATGAGATTTCAAGTGGTAGTCACCAATTTGGAGACGCACATTTTCATAACGCCTTCCACATTTAATGGAGCCACCATTGGCAATCATGATTTGGAAATTATTGACTGCATGGATGTAGAAATGAGTTTCTTGGGCAATGGGGCGATGAATAAAATGATGGGTGCTTCCACTATCAACCAGAATGATGGCATTCCTATGCTTGATGTAACCGATTAGCTTAAGGGTTTGGGAGCAGAGAAGCCAGTGAGAGTATTTAGGGAAATGATTGGTTCTACTTTGGGAGGGTCTAAGGGAGGGGTGATGTCAGTGGTTTTAGGTGACTCAGACACAAGGGGAGTTTCAACCTCCTCTTCCGAAATATCCTCTAAAATGGCCATAAAAAGCTTGTGTTCCTTACACTTGTGGCCTGGGAAATATTTGTCATCACAATTATAACAAAGGCCTTTGAGTTGGCGTTCATCCATTTTAGCCCTGGTCAATTTTTGGATCTTTAGTGGAGCAGAGGGAGTAGTGGGATTTACTGGTTTAGTGCGAGGAATAAAGGAGGGATTCCAGTTTTGAGAAGATACAACCTGTTTTTCTTCTTTATCTCTTTTTGTAGCTTCCACCCAACTCCGAGGCCAAGCCATGAGGACATGGGCCCAAATCTCATCCTTAAGGCCACTGATAAAACACTCTCGGAAAAAGGCATCAGAAATGCCCTCTATCCGAAAATCAAAGTCTTCCATTATTTCTGATTGTTTCAACTTTTTCAAATGGCCCAAATGGTTGGTGTCAGTATCAAAGTGTTCATAAATCTCTGCCACAAAGTGTGTCCAAGCAATATACCCTTGATGGGAAGTTTTTCTCCATTGCCACCATTGCCAAAGTTCTTGATCTAGATGGAGAACACCATACCAGAGTTTGGCCAAGTCATCTGTAATGTCGTATAAAGAGAAATAATGTTCCATTTGGGTTACCCAACCAGTGGGATCTGAGCCATCAAATTTGGTCACATCCACCCACGGAAGGTGTGTGCCACATTGAAAGTGATGGTGTTGAAATTTATGGGAATGAGAGGAAATTTCAACTTCATTATGTGGAGGTGGGTCAGATAAAGGGTTATCTGTAGGGATATTTAGCTTGGTGCAGAGCGTCGAAAAGACAGATTTAAGTTGGGTGCTCAGGTCTTGTTTGATTTCCTCCATTGAGGACTGCATGGTTTTATTGATGGCAGAAACTTTGGCACTAAGTTGTTTCACTTCTTGTTGGGTCTTGGTGAGATTATATTGCAAGGTAGTGAAGCGAGATTCCAAGTCTTGGCTACGGGTATGGGTCATGATGACGAGGGAACCAAAATGGGGCAAGTGGGGTCAAAAATTTTGCCGAAAAATTATGTATGAATGCGATAAGGGAGAAGAGATGAATCCAATGGAATAGGTCTCAAAATTAGCTTAACCTGCGGAGATATACTTCAGTATGAAGAATACTGCAGTGATGAAATGCCCAAATGCTTAACCAAGAAGAAATGTGTAGTGATTTGGCAACCCGAACACAGTTGTGCGGCAATAGATCTTGTCTATTTTAATTTGTTTATGTTTCTATCCCCCAGGGTTAGGTATTCAAAGGTGCTACAGACAAGGGTTTGACCTGTGTTATATCTCTCTGATATATGTGCGGGGTCCAACAGTAGTACTCGGCCCAATATCTCATGGAACTAACTAAGGAGTCTAGACCGTGCCCTTAGCCATGCTACCCGACTACCCAGGTACTAGAGAGTATCTTCCCGAGTGATGTTCTTAGTGGCACTATAGCAATCAGGTGGTCGATCGGTTTCTCTAAAGAGGGCTTCAGGAAATCTAGTTGATCCATACACAGGTTCTTTCTGATGCGCTACCACTCGAAGGGGTACCAACAGGTGTTACAAGGGTGGCCAACAGATGTGTGCTTAAGAACCACTTGTATTTCTTGTGTGTACGAATCCCTCAACCGTGGGTTTATGTGTGTAACGATGGATCTATGTGGCTTAAAGACATCGGAATACGTCTCTACCCTGGAAAAAAATTCCACAATTTATGCCAAGGAAAGTGCTCTAACACCACTTGTAATATACCAGATATAAAAAGTATGCATAACAGAAATAAAATGCTAGAAATGGAAGAATAACAGCAATATAACAAGAACAATAACCACAATAACACTGAAATGATATAAGAATAACAACAGAAATAACACTTTGATTCTGAGAGAAATGTTCACAGGCCTCTTCGAGGGGCCAACCTCCAGTCAAGCAGAGCTCTATTACAATAATATCCAAGCTAGGGTTCTCATACCCTCGACTCCTATTTATACTAAATATGTCTATCAAAAGAAGCATCTAGAGGAAGATCCTTCTAGAAGCAGAAGCTTCTATTAGGTCTTCTTACAATAGACTTATTCTATTTATTGCAAGGCCTTATTAATATTGACCGTTATTACATATGAATATATTGTTCTACCTATGTGAGGGTTAGGACCCTAACAAAGAGGCAGGAAGGTTAGCAGTAGAAACAGCTTCTAAAACTGTGGAAAATGTGGCAGATCATGATCATTTGGATGGTATACATGGTGCAAAGGAAGCTCAGAATTCCAGTCCATTACATGGGAGTGATGATAAACCCAATGGAGATGGGGATAAGACCAAAGAACAAACATCTAATTCCTCTACAGAAAACACAGAACCATTAGAGGAGATCTATATTGGCAATGGCAACAAAGAAAATTCAGATAATCTAGCACCAAATAAAAGTGAACACTCAAAACAAAGGGGGGCATCCTAACAGTGTTTATGTCTAGAGTTCGTTGGTGCAACAAGTTATCCTACATGTTCTCCCTATACAGCATGAGAGAAAAGTGTTTGTACCACATTGGTTAGGAAAAATTGTGTTCATCATATTTGGCTACAAATTTCTGAAGTAGGGTTTGTTCTTGGTAGAAGTGCAAGTGTTGATTGGGCTTGCAACATCAAATTTTTCTTTGTATGCACTTATTTATACTCTATTAAAGTAGATTCACCCAAATAAATACTTGGGTTAGAGATGTTTTTGGTCCAAATCCTCCATCGATTGTGTGGAATTATTTTTTTGTCTCGAGATTAACAATTGCAGGTATCCTCTCATCATTCTAAATATTTTTTCTACAAGTGGCAGCAGAGGATGTTGAGCACTTAAACAGAATTCATACATTTCAGTGGTAGTAAAGTGACAGCAAATCTATTAAGGATGTTGACCTTTTACAAGCCTTATCTCTATTTTTGAAAGAAATGGTCTAATTCTAGATTTCCAGGAAGAGAATCAGCTACCAAAAGATCATTTCCAAATTTAATGGCATCAGTTGAGCACTTAAAAGATATTTTTGGTAAAGTAGATCGAATGGTTCGAGACTTGAAGGAAACAACTAAGCATTAGTTCATATTTCGATAGATTGATTCAGCATTCTCATCCATCATTTCTAGGCAACTGAAACAACATTTAAAAATTATAAAAGAATCCAAAAATTCATTGAAAAGGGGAGCAAGTTAGGGAATTATGGGCAGCATGGGTTGTTCTTGTAAAAGGCCCTAGAGGCTATTTTTTTTAAATGTATGAATCATAGATTGTGTATTAGATTCATCTTCTTATCTAAACATATCCTTGTTTTCCCTTCATTTTATTGTGTTAAGATTCTTATTAATTTCCACCTCTGTTCTTGTTTTATCATTATAATTTGCATAAAGATTACAGGTTTTAAAATGACAATTTGGTACTACATCCTCTATCATTTGTTATAAACAAAATTGCATTTTATTGGTAAAAGTGTCATGATGTTGGATTCACTCTTGTGCTCAGCTCTTACATTCTTTTATTGGTTGGATTCAATGTTACAAATGCCCAATAAACCACTTTTCTTCATCTTGGTTGACAGAGACTTCTTTACTCATTCTTAAACCAAATATTTAGTATTCGTATTTATTTCTTCCACCTTCCATTATCATATTTTGTGCTTTAGTAGACGAGACTCCATGCCCAATGGATCAGACCTCTGGTTTGAGATATTTACAATATTTTATTACTGTTTTTTGCCATTTTTTCTCTCAACCTTGTCAACCCTGTTCTACCATTTAAAATTTTTCATTCATGAGCTTAATGACCGAGATTTGTTGCTTAGTGACAGTGTACAACGAGTGTTCTTAAATCATATGAGAGAGACCTCTCTAGTCCAAGAGCTCACTTGTGGCCTAAATTTGGTTTAAATATGTCTTGGCATGGTTTCTAAACAATCAGAAACCATCTCAAGTTACAACACACCTCTCGAATCACTCGTTGATCTGTATATGTAAACCAAATCATACTACAAATGGGTTTGGTGAACTGCAAAATATACTTCACTTGTTGCCAAAAGTGACCATCAAGAAATGTGTCATCCACCTCCTAAAAATAATTTATGTTAGATGTGGATGTAGCCCTGTATTTTAGATCCTTCCATGAATTACTCAAGGCCATACTAACCAATGCCTCTTTTACCTTCAAGAGGCACCTGAAGGCAGGATAATATCTAGCAAATTTGGTCTTTGCATTCCTTAGTAACTCCAACTTGGAGTTATTGTGAAAAATGAAGTGGACCATGCTATGATTGGTAATAAATCTTATCATCTTTGTTATAACCCTAAATTGCACCACACATGCTTACCTGGCATCAGGCCAACTCATATCCCTTCATTGCCAAAACATTTGTTGAACAACTCTTTGGAAATCCTTATGTGTCAAGGCCCACGCGCCCTAACCCATTACTGCACGCAGGTTGACTCACTACAGCCCGCGTGTACCAAACAAAGCATGAAAAAAGGAAAGTTTCTGACGAAACAAAAATCCATGGGTCAGTTAACTGAAACTCCTGGCCATGCATGGCCGAGGGTTCATCCCAAACCCTAGCTCCTTCTAGCCTATAAAAGAAGGGGTAGGAAAAAATATTTTTTCCATTTGGAGGAGGAAACAATATAGCGAAGAAACTCTGCCCATTTACGTAATCCATTGTCCCAACCTTTTAGCCTTTCCTCATGCTAAAGGATATTTAATGCAAAGTAGTTGGAGGACAGAAGAAGAGGAGCCCAGGATCAGGTTCAAGGAGCGGTGGCCGGTCTCAGCATTGATTGTAAGTTGATTCATTTCCATTAATAAAAAGAATACTTTTCCCATCCCAATGCACGAGTTATCTATGGTTTGGTTAATTTATGCTTAATTTCTAACCCTTGAGTAGAGAAGTAGCATGCATGCATATTTGTTATTTGTCTTGATTGCAGGTCATCTATGGAAGGAGCAGCGCAAGCAAGTGGTCAAAGTGCAACGGAGGATCTACATCGAACGTCGGTAACAAGGTTAGTAGTCCTTTTCCATGCATGTATTGTACAAGAGGGGTTTAAGTTATGGGTTGTATGTTAAAAAGTAATTTCTTTACGGTCAAAATCTACATGCAAGTCTGACCCTAGTTTGCTAGTTCGTAGGGTATTTTTCCCAACAACAGAATTGGCTACCATACTGAGGATAATACTCTTTAGGGTTTCTGTATTTATTTAAAGTTTTTGGGTAGTTTAAATAATAGGTTTTTTTTTCTTTGCCTGTCTTTTTCTATAAGGTCTGAGCTAGCAGGGAGCCTGGTTCTTCATACCAGTTTTCCCTGACTTTTTCTTGACGGTAGTTGTCGGGACACACAGAGGTACACGTGGCCTGCAGAAGGTCTGCACGCATGTACCCGTGCCCTATCCTCTTACAGCCCGCGTGTGAATGCTAGTTGTTGGGATAACAGTAGCGTGTAGGAGTTTAGAGAACTTTAGAGGCATTCCACCTCTTCCCTGTCATAATTATACATTCTCAGGGGATTTTCTGGGATCCTATCTGAGTCTTGTTGGTTCACAGTCCTATCTCAGATTTTTTTTTTCTCCTTGTTATACCTTGCTTTATTTTTCTTTTCTATTATAAAGAGCATCCAAGCCTGCAAGGGACCCTGGTTATCAATACCAGAGGCCTCTTCCTGGTCTAGACTGCCTTTTTTCATTTTTGTCTTAGTGTTTAGACATACATGCGGTATGTACAAGGTCTGCCTGTGTGTACACGCTTCCTGTTTCAGCTCAACACGTGTTTGCACGCGTGTTGTTTTAGTGACAGTAGCATGCTTGACAGGCTACTTTTTGTTCAGGGTGGGGCAGTCATCCCCTCCTTTGATGAGAAGTATTACTCTCAGGTGTTTGAGTCTATGGTTGAACAGTCAGTAGGTTAGGTCATCTTACCCTTAACCTATTTTTTCTTAGTTGATAGTTGACAGAAAATATAAAAAAAAAAAAAAAAAAAAATTGGTTTTTAGACAAGCGTAAGAGTCTTTGTTTTCTTTATTTCCATTGTGTGTCTTTACTCTGATTCTTTTTGATCTACACTTTAAGCCAAAATTGGTTTTTCTTGATTTTTTGCTTGTCGGTATTTTCCCTTTGTTGCCTTACTAGCACTTAAATAAAAATAAAAATAAAAATAAAATCTCTTTTCATTTTCTTCTTTGTTTGAAGAGTGTGTTTCTGCATCATTAGCTAGGGAGAAGTCTTTTATTTCATAAGTTTTTGCATTACATTTAGAGAATAAGTAGCTCGTAGTCGAGCGAAATTCCTTTATGTTTGTTGTATAAAATCTTAGAAAAATTGAAAAGAAAAAGAAATCTTTCTTCATGAAAAGTTGTTGAAATTTTGCATTTAGAAAAAGTCTTTTGTTTCCATCTTTTTTCATTCGTTTTTGCTTTCTTCTTTACACATCATCAGTTTCACCCTCATACCCCTTGACGTAAGAAAAAACCATAAAAGCAACGCTAATTTAAAATATATTAGATTTTTTGTTTGTAGGGTTCACAAACTAGTTCAGGACTAGGGCCTTGGATTAGGTTGGAGAGGAAACTCTCCAAGGCCATTCAAAACCAAACATTAGAGTCTGTTATAGGGAGTGTCTAAGTCCAATTTCGTGGAAGTTATCTAGGACCCCCCTCTAACACAGGTGATAAACATGAGGTCGCGTGCGGAAAGGTAGCAGAGATAACCCCTCCAAAGCCGGACCAATTGTAGTGGAGAACACATGTTGAGGGCTTGTTTTGGGATTCCGTCGTTTGCATTTGCCACGGGGCTTCGTGGGTCTCGAATCCGTTTGAGGTCCTCAGTTGTCTTCCGAACCATTTTCTCTCGATACCCTAGACAGGTTTCGGGCTTGATACCCTGCTCATTGTGGTCTACCCGACTTTCGATTATACCCGCCTGGTGACTATTCGCGTGCTAGCAACCTAGTTGCCAATCTTTTTAGGGACATACATGGGTGACTGCGGGGGTATACCGTGGTACCTAGGACAGACATTGGGCCATTCTTTGCAAAGTATACCTGGAGGGTGCTTCCGTATTCGAGTTTCACTTGCACCAGTAAGTTGCTCTAGTGCTGGTTGTTGTAACTGTTCTTCCAAATAGTTTAGTGATTGCTTGTCTTATCTCTTAGGGGCTTATTTTTAGTGTGTGTTACTTTTTGAACATGAAAAATACCTTAGCATGTATTGGATCTTCTCACACAGTGGAGGATCCTGAGCTCCGCCGGTCACGAAGGCTTCTGGGCCTGTCGTCGGTTATACTGGAGCAACCCCCGCCACCATTAAGGCGGAAGCTAGACCAACAAGGGTCTTTCAAAGCGACCGGGTTACAAACCTTTGTGCCCGAACAACTCCCGAAGGAATCAACCGCCAACCTTGGCTTGGTTGAAACAAAAACCACTGATATATGGGCATCGTTTACTGCACCAATCCAATTTCACGAACGTCAGAAAGTGCCTCACACAACTATGGAAACAAACGGTGTTACTTCTTCTGGGAATTCTTCCATTCCCACCACAGTTTCTACCACAGGAGAATCATCTCCTAACTTACCTTCGTTGGTCCAAGTCACCATGGTCTCGGCCGCAACTATGTCGCATAGTGGACTAAACCCGTCTATGGTGGAGGCCACAACCCCCTTCACACCTAGTGCGACAGGCCCTCCGTTCTCATACGGTATGCCTAGTTCGGGTACAAGTCCTGCACTCACTTACTCCACTTTACAGACTTTGGGTCTAGGGGCAGGGAGCTCTAATGCTCCCCTACAAGGTCAACTTGGAGGCACTCCTATCCCTTTTAACGCTTTTCCCTACGCAGGAGGTCATATCCCTCCTTCGTCCCCTTCGCTTGGTGGTCCGCATCAGCAGTCCGTCGAGCAGCCTGCACACACTAGTTTATTTGGAGCAAGGAGTCAAGGAACACCTGCGCACAGTATGTCAGTAGGTTTGACATTGTTTGTTTGGAACGAGATGTTTGGTAACAACACTTTCTCATCCACCGCTTTCCCGTCTGGGGGCAATCCCATTTTTTGACAGTCTACTCCGGTGCAGGGTACTATTCCTGCGTCGGGGGCACATAAAGCAGGACCTTGGAACTCAGGACAAGGATCTGTTCCCTCCTCTAGAATGTCATTCTGGGGTAATTCTTTCCACAATCAATGGAACCCTGGACAGACCACTATGCCTCTCCCATCGAGATTGGCATGGGGTAATCCTTCCCAAAGTCCTTCGAACACGATGCATGCCCAACACCCGATGTCCTTTATGGGAAATTAGCCGATGATGTCTCCACAGATGAAAAATCCTTATGTTGGTCAGGGCCATGGTTTCTACCAGAATTCGTACCAGCAGCCAAACATTTCCTGGCAACCTGGTGCCAGTCAAACTCCAAGACCCTTTTTCCTAGGTTATCAGCAGCAACCCAAACTCCCATTGTTGGCGACGTTACACTTGCCAGATTTGACAAGGTTGTTAAATGATCTTATTTTTCATGATCCACGTTGGCCTCCTATGCCAACGAAGTTGCCTTCGAACATTCCAAAGTTTGAGGCCAAGCCTAATGAAGATCCAGGTGATCATGTGACTACCTTCCATCTTTGGTGTTCATCTAACTCATTAAAAGATGACTCTGTATAGTTGTGATTGTTTCAACGCACTCTTATCGGGAATGTCATGAAATGGTACATCGAGCTCGATCGCTCAAGATACTCTTCTTTTGGCGAACTGGCGATGGTCTTCCTTAACCATTTCCAGTTACCTGTGAGATACAACGCTGGCACAGAGTTGCTCGCCAATTTCGAACAGACAACAGTGGACCATATCTCTGATCATATCCGAGAATGGAGACACCGAAAGAGTCTAATCAAAGTACCCATCCCACCAGCATTCCTGCTTGAGTGGTTCCTTAATTCTTTGGTCCCACAGTTATCCAAAGATGTCACGACTTTCTGAGTTTTATCCAAAGAAGATGCCATCATGAGGGATCAACAGTTTGAGCTCATCTATTCTTAGTCTAGTTTATTATACAACATCCTTCCGGATGCACCACGATCGATACTGGATAAAATTAGACAGAGAGCTAGACCACATGCCGATGGTATTGTTGGTTCAGCACAAACCAAGCCCGCTGAACAATTGACAAAACAATTGCAACAGTTGTATATACAACACTCAGTGGCCAGCCAGACTACTGCTTTGGTTGCTCCTTCTACCCAAACGTCGGAAATACACTCCGTGCAGTCGACTAACCCAAAGACCACCCAACAGCCTGAAGGGAAGAAAAACAACGAAAGAAGGGTAAGGGGGATAAAAAACCCACTGATAATGTTGGTGGGGACACCACGGAAAAATGGAAGGCGAGGTATCCATGCAACTTGTTTGCGGAAGACCACCTGACCCATCTTTGTCCTCGACTTGTAGAGGCCCAAAATTTTGTCACACAGCAACAGCAAGCAGTGTTGACTAATCCCTTTCAACATGGGCAAAATTTAACTCAATCCTCTACAAGCACAGAAGGGGGCAGCCAGGAAGTCTTCCCTCCTCCAAACAATCCCTCATCCATGAATGTATATATGGTTAGGGGTGATGCTTTCATAATGACTAGAGCGCACGACTATAGTAAACCAAGCGCTTCTAAGAAGGGTAAAGAAGCTGACCTCCCATCTCTTCCTCTACAGATCGAGAATATGTTGGGAGAAACAATGACACGCATTCCAAAGGGTGCATTTAAGAAATCTTCTCACAAACCAAGCGCAAGGGCCGCCCAGAATTACTCTGTGGTGGAGGATTTATCACAAACCCCTTGTGCGATGTCTGCTTTGGAGGTCCTCCAAAGTTGCCCTGCTCAGAGGAAAGCCTTGTTAACTTCTTTGGGCTCTACTGAGACTTGTAATTTGGGTACCATCATGTTAGATACAACTGACTTAAAACCTCGTCTGCCTTACCACGTAGCATTTCAGATAGTAGTGGCTCATCCCACGAAATATTTTACACGGAATATCTTCTACACGGTGTTTGACGAGGGCACCTCAACATGCGTTATGTCATTATCATGTTGGAAGGCCATTGTCTAGCCCTCTTTGTCTCCATCACCTACTCTCCTCACTGCTTTCGACGATCATTCTTTCCGACCACATCGCATCATTCCTTCTTTCCCTGTGCATTTAGGAGGGAAGACCATGTGTGTCGAAGTAGAGGTAGTCGATGCTCCCCTCGACTATAATCTCTTATTAGGATGGAGTTGGACTTATGCTATGCAAGTTGTGGTTTCTACAATTTTTCGAGTCTTGTTGTTTCTGCACGAGGGTCGGATAGTGACCGTTGATCAATTGTCCTTCTCTAGACCTGACCCAGCTTTGGGGGCATCCACGGTCCCCATGATTGATAATCCTCAACCAGGTGTCGTTAACGTAGGAGTTGGTTTGTGCCCGTCCTTGATGGGTACCTTCGATTACCCACCTCCTCACGATGACGTCAAATTTATATATAATCACCATAAGGTTGAGATTTTTCAAGTTTCGTCGTTCCGCACGACTTACTTTGAGGATCCTTGGATTCTTCCTTCCCCATCAGCCACGATGGATGAGATCGGGCACTCAGGCATGTCCATGCCCTTGTCGGCCACTGAAGTAGCATACTCTGTAATCCAGCAAGCTTTAGCCAACCCTAATCCGACTCCCACACAAGAGTTAGATCCACTTATAGAGCCTATTTGGGCTCAGGTTTCTCTAGCTAACATCGATTCGTTAGACTTAGTCTTGCCTTCTAACGAAGAAGTAATCGAAGAAATGACTAGTCTGGACAAACCTTGGGAAGATATTCATCACAAATCATACTTTCTCCCCGAGTTAAGCTGAATCGAAGCAGGATAATTCACTGTTACCATGACGGGAGATCAGCCATGTCCTATTAACCTCTTAGCTACACAGGAAATTTATGTTGAGGGAAATATGGTGACTATCGCTAAAACTATACCCATAAACATCTCTCGAAACCCTGGCGTCATGGAGAATGTCTTCGTCGGAGCGGATTTCTCCCCCGAAGAGATTCAAATTTACACGGATCTTTTTAAAGAATTATGTCACGTTTTTGCCTAGTCTTATGAGGAAATGTCAGGTATCGATCTGAAAATAGTTGAACATGAAATCACAACGTATTCTGATGCCAAGCCTGTTCGACAAAAAATTCATCTAGTTAATCCTAAGAAAGCAGCAGCCATCAAGATTGAGGTTGATAAATTACTAAAGACAGGCTTCATTTATCCTATTCATTTGACTCAATGGGTGTCAAACCCCATGCCGGTTAATAAAAAACAAGGCACGATTCGTGTATGTACCGATTTCCATGATTTGAAAAAGGTATGTCCCAAAGATAATTTTCCAACACCATTCATCGACCAGATCATTGATGAATGTCCTGGTTGTGAAGCCTTTTCATTCATGGATGGTTTTTTGGGATATAATCAAACCTGAAGACCAACACAAAATGACATTCATTTGTCCATGGGGTACATTAGCATATCGTAAGATGCCTTTTGGCCTTAAAAATGCTGGAGCCACTTTCCATCGGGCTATGTATTTTGCGTTTCATGAACTCAAGCATATAGTCGAGGCCTATCTAGATGATTTAGCATCACACTCTCGCAAGCGAATGAATCATCCCACGCACCTTCGACTAATCTTCGAACGTTGTCGCTACTTCCGGATTCGCTTGAATCCAAACAAGTGCAGCTTTTGCGTAACGTCAGGACGTTTGTTAGGTTTCATCGTATCAACAATGGGGATCATGGTCGATCCTCTTAAGGTGGAGGCAATAATCCAGTTGCCCCCCCCCCACACACACACAATCTTACAACTTCAGAGTCTACAAGACAAGGCGAACTTCTTATGACGCTTCATCGCCAACTATGCCGAAATCACCAAGGGATTTATGCATTTACTAAAGAAAGACATTCCTTTTTTCTGGGACAAAGCCGCTCAACGCTCTTTCGACGCATTAAAACACGCCCTCACAACCGCACCTCTGCTACGGCCACCTAATTATAACAAATATTTCTTATTATATCTGGTTATCGCAGAGTCAACCATAGGCATGGTTTTAGTCTAGGAAGACGATTCGTTTTCAAAATACGTTATCTATTACCTGAGCCTAGGCCTCGTAGGACCGGAACTTAATTATTCGCATATCGAAACACTTGTGTTGGTAGCAGTTCATGTTGTTCAACGGTTCTATCACTATGTTTTTTTTCGCAAGACCACCGTCATTGTTTTCATGAATCCATTCCAGTACATGTTGAAACAACGAGTTATCGGAAGAAAAATCAGTAGATGGATGGTCATCCTCCAACAATTTAACTTAGACTTCGTTTCAGCAAAGTCCAAGAAGTCATTGGTCTTCGCAGAGCTTATTTCAGAACTTCCGGTTGAGTCAGGTGACGTTGTGCCTGAGGAATCGCGTATTCAGGGGGATATGTTTTTTATTGCATCTTCAGACCCCTGGTATAGAGATATACTTATCTATCTCTATACTTTGAAGTGCCCCACCTCTGCTTCTCATGACGAGCGTCGACGAATACGCCATCAGGCTAAGAATTATCTCATACTCGATGATACGTTGTATCGGAGAGGTGTAGACTGCATCT